>CM008284.1:41629930-41795344 GCA_002319775.1 Fagopyrum tataricum | reverse complement strand
AAACTGAGATCCCTTTGTACTTCAGGAAGAGCTCTAGAGTGCACCAAGAATTGCATTTTAAGATTGAGTAGCACATACTCCATCCTAAGGAACACTTCAGCAAACAAAGGAGCATCTACATAGAACAGTAATTCGTTTTTAGTCATCCAATAATTCCATTTCATTATGTTCATCTCTTTTCCTTTGATTAAAAGCAAATAGTACAAGACCTTGAATTGCAGTTTAACTGAATTCATTTTCTTATGTGCCAACATAAACCACAAGAATGAATTCCTAGGGTACTTGAGCAACCAACCAAAAGAACAAGAATGATTACAAAGCCATATTACAAAGCGATCAAACCACCACAGCGACATAACTGAAACAGCCAGAAAATTTGCCAATGGTCCCAATTATAAATCATTTTTTCTGTCTACAAATTTTAATTCTGTTTAATCTAGTCTTAAACTGTACCATAGCAAAAAAGCTCAAGGGCCTTGCCACAGTAACATGATTCAAAAAATCCCAGATTATAATTACATAAAACTTCCAAAGAGTCCAAGAATACCTGAGTATCACAAATTTCATACTATCCGATCGAAACCAAAAAACTCTAAGTTGTTTATAAATCAAGTGTAAATTTGGAGTACAATTGAGCTTAAGGCCAAGATTGAAGAGGCAAACAACTGTTACAAAGATTATGGAACATAACAATCAAAAAGTCCTGCAATGCTGCATAATCTCGATTAATTCCATTTCCAGATTCACCAAGATAAAGGACAATTTCATACCAACATGATTCTTCCCAGCAACAATTAAATACCATGGTTTTGGCATAGTTATAGACATGGAGATTGTTTTCAATAATGTTTAAACAAACATAGACAATAAAGACCTCAGAAGATCCAATACGATGAATTTGGTTACATGTACAAATGATGGGCGTTAGAATCAATAAACTAACCACCATCATAGGATTTTGTTCAAATTGGAATAGTTCAGATATATCACATTATAGAGATTCTCAATCAAGGCAATTATACAAACAAGAATTCGTAAAAGATAATCTTTGTAAAGGATTCTATCATTCATTGGTATACAATTGGTAGGGGCTCTCAAGAGAGAGTTAGTTTGTAATTCCGGGCGGATCCGGAATTTGTTCATAGGCCATAAGCAAGGGCTTATGGCTTGTTCAGATATGTACCCTGAGGGACATACTTAAGCAGGAAATTAAGGTAATGTCCAAACGAACAACATTTAAACTCACTAGTGATCTTGAGGAGGAGTTCTCTGGTCGAACAAAGGAAGACAATGGAGACATAAGACTTCGTACAGACCCAGCAAGAAGAGCCATCAACCGGAGAAGACAACCCCGGACGGCGGCGTGCAGTACACTTGTAGCAAAGTTCTCGTTCGGCTAAACAAGCAGCCAGCAAAGACCCAAAGCAACCAAATATGTACAACCACCACAGGTTCGGTAGGCCCACGAGCCACCACTAGTGACGATCATGGAAGAAGAATCGTCAAATCAGTCTCGATGTGTGTTAGGGTTTTGTTTGATTTTGGTGAAAATAGGGGCGCGTGAATCTGTCTCCCAGGCGCGTTCTTTTTTAGGCTTTTCAGAGTTAGGAAGGGAGAGTTTTTAATCACACCCTAATGATTGTTGAACTAAGTTCAATAAACTAATCATTATATTGCGCTGCCTATATTGTGTTAATTTTCGGTTTTCATAATATATCAGTGTTAAACACAAACAATATGTAACGACCGGAAATTTTAGACAAATGAATTTATCGAGTTATTCTTATTTCCCGTAAATTATTCTATGGGAATATCCGACTTTTATTCCAAACCGTAAACCGTAAATTATTTTACGGGAATGTCGGGAAATTTTCGACCCGTAACACCCGTTACGCGAACTAGTTTAACGAGTCGTTTTTCACCCGGATTCTTTTCCTCCTTCCTCTTCCTCCTGCCGCCGAACCTCGCCTTACTCGGCCGGAGACGAGGCCCGCCGCTTGTAGAGCGTGCCGCCAGCCTAGCATGCCGCCCGCCTACTCCCCGCCTAGCCTGCAGCTCCCTCTGCAACACTCCACGCCCAGCTCCCCTCTACACCACAACTCGCCTCTGGCGCCTACAGCCCTAGGCCGACCCCTCGGTCCCGCTCTACACTCACCTACACCCGAGCTGCACACCACACTCCCCCCTTCCCTCCTCTCTCACTCACGCAGCTCTCTCCCTCTCTCACGCACCTCTCCCTCAGCCTCTTCTACGTCCAACCGCCGCCCGTCGTCACTCCGCCGCCGCTACGTCCCGCCCTTGGGAGCACGTCGGAGAGCCACCAACCGGGAACTCATTTCCCTCTTTCTGCGTCGCGGGGCTGCTCAGCCAAGGAGAGCCGCATCAAGCCGTCGCCGTCCTAGGAAACCTTCGCCCGTCGCCGTGCCTCGCCTGCACGGGCCTAGCCGGAGCCGCCGACGCCAGTCGCCCTCCCCTCCGCCAGTCCTTCTCCTTCGGCCTCGGGTGAGCAACAACTCACTTCTCCCCTCCACTGCAGCGTCCTTGCCGGAGTTGGAGGCGGCCGCCACCGTCGGAGTGAAGCCCCGCGACTCAGGCCGTCCAGGGAGACCATCGCAGCCACCTTGCCGTCGCCCTAGCCTCGCCGGAGAAGCGGTGAAACCGCGGAGACACCACTGCAGAATCTCGGCCGAGATTTCTGGGTAACCTCGGTCGGCCACCCTCACTTTCGGTATATTACGCTTTGACCCCCTCAGTTTATATTAATTGCAGATTATGCCCTTATGCCTTAGGAAATGCAAATTTGCTCGGAAAATACGTTAGCGAGTTTCTAACCTCGGAATTTAGAAACGGGTTTGATGTTAGGTTCGATATGTTATAGTTTTACGATCAAATAACGTATGGGAGAATTGGATAGTATCATGCTAGGTCCGGATCCCGATAAAAGCCACGAATTCGTATCGATCCATATATGCTTAGTAGTATCATGATAGGTTGGAAATTGCATAACTTAGTGGAAATGCCAAGTAGCGGTTTTTGAGACCTTAGGAGAATGTGAGGAGCGGGATTAAACCTAGTTGGCTTTTATGTCGTGATTAAACGGTAATTATGTTGGACCTAGGATTCGGTCCTAGAATGGGAGTAAATGATCCTGCGTAGGTCATTTGTGTAGAAGTCTTAAACTTCTCGAGTTGAACGGGTTTTTATGATACCTTGTTGTGAACAGGTTGAGTACGCCTTCCCAAGGGAAGCATGAGCATTTTGTGAGATAGCGTTTGGGACGAGGTAAGTCTCCGGACTTACTTAGCTCGTATTTTCCATATATAGCATTGATGTGTGTTTGGTGGTGGCTGTTTATGTTTTGCTATAACTATTAAACCGGTAAATAGGACCACCGACTTATGTGTATAATTTTGGCCCAAGTGTATGATAACGGGCGGTGACAATACTGCCTAGCCTTGCGGGGTCTAGGGGATTCTCGGCGACTTGGCCGGCGGGTTAGATGGACGGAGGCATCCGTGCCATTCCTTGCCGGAGGGGGAACCGAGGCGGGACCACTGGGGTCTCGTGTCACAACCGAAGCTGAATTAGAACGGGATATGACTTGATAATATAAAGATAAAGAAAACGGACTTGTGTGATTTATATTATATGCTATGAGTGTGTTTGTGCCTTCACTGCTTTTCTAATGCGTAGAATATTAGCTAACGGTTTTAAACCGATTGTGTAGATGACTTGCAGGTTAGGAATGCCGCCGAGTGAGGCGGGAGAGTGGACAACCGGGGTCTCCGTACATTATAGGACGGGGATGTTTTGAGTCTTTTCACGTCGTCTTTTATGGATATTATCGGTTGTTAGAATTCGGATTTATTTACGTTGTTTTGAGGACTCGGCTGAGTTTCCAAGTTGTAGTTTCGTACTTTTCGTTTCAGCATACATTAAAAACGTATTTGAGTTTTCGACCTTTATTTGTGCCATGTTGGAAGGTCCGGTGAAATTGTTGTCAAGCTAAGGGTCGGGACCCATTGTGAGGTCTCGCCCGTAGCGCCCCGAGTCCCGCGGATTTGGGGTGTTACACAATAAAGATTAAAAAAAAAATAGTATTTTAACATATGGAACCAATTGTATAAGTAAAGTAACATACTATTTACACGTACACAATTTCCATATCATTTATTGACAAATATCGGAACAATTTCTAAAGTTCCTCGTACTAGTATTTTTAATAAATACATATGCAAGGCACGAGATATGAACTAGTTATATAATAGATTATATGGTTTGATTTACCATTTCAAATTAGAACTATACCGTACCGTTTGGAATTGAAACTATCCCGTTCAGCGACAAATAATTTTATTTTTTTTGTTATCTCACGTCTAAAATAAGAGGTTACTATTTTTAATAATACATTTTTTTGTCTTATAACATTACTATTTGTCCACTTTATATATATGTCGCAAATTAATTTTAATTATGTAATCTAATGAATAGTAATTTCTATATAATTATCGTATTTGTCCACTATACCTAGGTCACAAATTAATTTTAATTATATAATCTAATAAATAGTAATTTCTACATAATTACATTATTGTCCTTAAATTTGATGCGGGATTGAGGCCGCAAATAACTAGATCTAGATTGGGAATCCTTGAAGACCAACAATGGACGTTTTCCTTGACAAAAACAAGAAAATCAAAAGCTTCCAACAAGGGAAAACGAAAATGGAAACAATGGAAAGAAAGGGAATGGAATGGACGTGAATGGTGTGATAGATGTAGATCCAAAAGAACCAAAAGACTCCCTTACTAGAACCTTGATCAGATTGATCTTTTCCCAAGCAAGATGATGACTTCAACCCTTTCTTCTATAACCTTACACAAGCCTTCAATGGAGACAAGCACAAGGGAGGACTAGTGTTGACTAGTAGCACCAATCTCTAAGGAGATTAACACACACAAGAACAACCTAGCAAGGATTCACAACGATTCAATCAATGGCTCACTTTATTGATTGAATTTTCTGAACAAGAACTGAAACTCTCAAAAGAGACGGTTTATCAATTGTCTAAAATCTATCTAATCAGAAATGAAGCTAAGGGAGGCTTTTTATATGTCTAGAAAAGCCTCCTATCTAAGAAAAGGAATAAACATTTGTCAAAAAGACAATAAAACAAAAACACACAAGTTCAAGCAATCTAAAAAATAATCCTTAAAATGTTTTGAGCCTAAAGGTTATAAAATGTCTTGTATTTTATATCAAAAGATGATATAAAATACATTAGAAGCTCCAAAAGCCCTCAATCTTCCATTTCTTGCAATTCCTGAACAAGTGTGTCTTCCTTGCTCTTGCATGGCTCCAACTCACGTCTTCGTTGCTCTTAGTTACCAATAGATCACCAATGGCCTCCTTAGGAGCTAAAGACACCAACAAGTTGGGCACTTCATCTTGGATTGCTCTTGTACTCGTTTTAGTGATGCTTTCCCTAGTTGTACGACCTTGAGGGCTTGTAGAGCATGTCAAGGATGGTCCCACATCATACTCCCCTTCTTGAGAAGGATTCGTCCTTGAATTATCATGAACTTCAAATCTAGGCATGTAAGAACTAACATCACCATAATCATCTGGAAGCTCTAGCACATAAGCTTTGTGCTTTCTTTTCTTCTTGATGTTCCAAACCTGAAATTCTACATTAAATTTAACTCGCTCCTTCATAGGTAACGGTGTAGAGTTAGTAGAAGTTAGAGAATTTAAAACACCAATATACTCATAAAGATAGAAATGTATAGATGAATGTGAGATTCTAATACAAGCAAATGTGATATTTGCTAGAACTATAACCTCAAAGATAGGATCTCTCCCCTTCTTAGCTCTAGCTAAACCCACAAATAAGCCCATAATAATGCATTACCAAGGGGTTGTTGGAAACTCCAAAGGGCTGCAGAATTCGTGTAGTATATGCCTAAACATGCTCATAAGACCCTCCAAACATCTCTTAGTCATGTGCACTACATTTCCAAGTAAATATGGCCAATAAACATTAATGTGTGAATCATAATAAGGTATATCCCTCTCTTCCACTACTAAGGGCCTAAAGAAACACCTAAAGATGCACATACCATCAATTCTACACAAGAATTCCTCAAACAAGTAGAACTCATTCTTAAATCCTTTTAGCACACATTTCTCTCGAGTATCACCAAAATCAGCATTAAAAACATGTAACTCCTCAAAATTCACCATGCTTATCACATTAAAATTCAAGGTGATGACTAATATATGCTTCCTTAAAGAAGAAACAACAATTCTAGCTTTAAGAAAAACACAAGTGAGGTGGCCAAATCTTAATGACCCTAATCAATGCACGAAGAACATTATCATATGTAGAGTACTTAACACATGCTCTTTTAATTTCTCACGAAATGAGTAAGTGAGTTACCTCCCTTTAGTATGGCTAGTTCTCTTATCCAAATGCCTTGGAAAAATATGTCTAAAGGTAGATACCCATCTAGCAGCTCTCTCTTAGAATCAAAAAGGACTTTAGATGGTTGGACACTAAGATCTTTGCCATTCTTTTCCTCCGAATGCCGTGAATCCTTCTTCCTCCTCTTCCCTTCTTCTAGCTTCAAATCAGATTTATGGTTCGTCTCATAGCTTTCAGAAACCTGAATATGGGCCGGTTGGAAGGCACCTACAAACACAAGTATATAAACAATGTTTGAGTTGAAATCATAAAAAACAAATTTATCATTCAAGTACTCAAAAGAATGGTTAGTGAAAACATCCCTAAGTACTTTTCTTGTGCATGTAATGAAGTGTTGTTCATAAAAATGTTAATAGGAGAAACAACAACACAATCATACATGTAACAATCAAACACACAAGTTGACATAGGCATGAGTAAACTAGGTAGTATAATGGTTGTTTTCCTAGTTCTAATCCTCAAATCATGAACAACTAACTTAGGAACCTTAACAAGCATCTCCCAAGTTATATAAGCATCTTTCAAGTCATATCTACCTATAACAAACTCCTTAATATGCATATCTTCTAAAATGCTCAAGTTTAAGGTAGATAATAAACTAGGAAATCTCACATCTACATTTGCAACTTCATCCTTAATGCTTTTCCTATAAGGATCCACCAATGTCGGAACTCGAGATTGCACCTCACAAGTCTCTTTTGGTTTGATCCTAGGGGTTCTAGGATACCTTAAGTGTCGATTTAAAGGCACAATAGGGGGTAAATCCTCATGGAGAAGTTGTAAAGAAGAATCTAAAGATGAATGCAATAAATTAGAGGTTATATCACAATCAAGATCAATAGTTAACTCTAACTCAGATTTATTCTTATTCAACTCTAGAACATTCATGTCATGCCTATGCACATCACACTCAATAATATAATCACACACAGATTTAGATGTAAATAACTCAATGACATCTATTTCATGCTCATCACATTCAATATTATCTACTAAATCAGATTCATGCTCAATTGATTCATTACTAGTTATAGTGTATGCTACAATTTCAGATTCTGATTGTTGCATGTTTAAGTGATTAAGCATTAATTTAGAAGGTGTAGAATCACTCCACTTTGGAGCTATGGAAACTCCATTGGATATCATTGTTGATGATGATGAAAGTGTACTAGGGAAGATGGTGTGTTGCATGAACCATGGTGCTCGTGGAGTGGCTTCTCCCTTCCATGCACTCGTGTCTCCATTTTCTGAGGTTTTTGAACTCGTGATTCCAATGCCTTTAACATGTTCCAAAGCTTTTCCACATCGGTAAGGGGTGGTGGAGTGTTTTGAGCCTCTAGTGTTTCTACAGGCTTAGACATACTTGTCACAGATTTTGACATTCGCTTCAAAAGGCTCATCACAACTTGTAACTTGCTCGGACTATTAGACCTATACATGATCAAAAACTCACAAACAAACTAGTTGAATTAGACAAAAATAGAAACTTCTCACAAGTGTTTACTCTCACTCTCACACTCAAGTTGTGTTGGTCACAAGCTATTTGATGCAATTGACTTGGATGGATTAAAACTCCTTCTAAGATCAATGCCTTAGCTCAACTAGCACACTCCTTGGCTTGAATAAGGGTGATACACGGCTACTTGAAGGTTCTCAACAGAAAACGTCAAGATAGACACTAAGAAGTTGAAATAAAACTCAAGACTCAACTAGTATGGTTTGTAAGCAATGTTAACTAGCTAAATCACACAAAATACTCAAAAAAGACACAAGACTCAAAGAATGATGCAAGAGATTGATATGAACTCTAAAAGATGGTAACTCAAGATATGATAGAAAAAGAAAGAAACAAGAAAGATAGACACACAAGAGACTAAAAAGAGAGCTTCACTTACCTTCTACTTATGCAATGGAGAGAGAGATGGCCGGCTGTTGTGTTTTTCGATGGTTTTAGGTGATGGAGATGGATAGGAAATGAGGTAAGTAACTCTTGTTTGTATTCTCAATGATCCTTTCACAATCATATTGTAAAAACAATTGTTTTTCTAGCTTCTACACAACTTGGGTTAGTATAGAATATGATATGAAATGTATGATGGATAAAATGATGAAATGATATGAAAAAATGTTTATTTTTCTTTCTTTTTCTTTCCTTTTGTTTTCTTTTCTTTTGTGGGGCCTTGGCTGACGTTTTTTTTCGAAGAGGAGAGAGAGAAAATGAAATAAAAAATAATTGTAGGAAAATGAGATAACTAACTAGAAGAAGTCTTTTGTTGTTGCTATAAATTAGGAAGTTTTTGTGGCCCTCTCTTCCTTTGCAACGTCTTATAAATTTTTAGAAGAGTAGTCCCCCTTTGACTTCTACTTTGATTGTTTTGGACGGTTACTTGGCCAAAGAAAGCAGATGGTCGTTTTTAGATGAAGGAAGGCCGATGAAGGTTATGTGTAGAATGGTTGGAAATTGCGGTTTTGGGTTGGCTTTCTCTCTTCTCCAATATACACAAGAAACAAAGCAAATTATACTCAAATAGACTCTTACAATGAAGCAAATGACTCAAACAAAGACAAAGAAGACTCAAAGAAATTACTCAAACCGTCAATGGTGATGGATGATTCCGGACTCTCAATCAACTAGCTATGATACCACTTTGATGCGGGATTGAGGCCGCAAATGACTAGATCTAGATTGGGAATCCTTGAAGACCAACAATGGACGTTTTTTCCTTGACAAAAACACGAAAATCAAAAGCTTCCAACAAGGGAAAATGAAAATGGAAACAATGGAAAGAAAGGGAATGGAATGGACGTGAATGGTGTGATAGATGTAGATCCAAAAGAACCAAAAGACTCCCTTACTAGAACCTTGAT
The DNA here is from genome assembly GCA_002319775.1 of Fagopyrum tataricum. Lineage (NCBI taxonomy): Eukaryota > Viridiplantae > Streptophyta > Magnoliopsida > Caryophyllales > Polygonaceae > Fagopyrum > Fagopyrum tataricum. The sequence goes on along the minus strand of CM008284.1, from coordinate 41,785,992 downwards.
CAGATTGATCTTTTCCCAAGCAAGATGATGACTTCAACCCTTTCTTCTATAACCTTACACAAGCCTTCAATGGAGACAAGCACAAGGAGGGACTAGTGTTGACTAGTAACACCAATCTCTAAGGAGATTAACAAACACAAGAACAACCTAGCAAGGATTCACAACGATTCAATCAATGGCTCACTTTATTGATTGAATTTTCTGAACAAGAACTCAAACTCTCAAAAAGACAGTTTATCAATTGGCTAAAATTTATCTAATCAGAAATGAAGCTAAGGGAGACTTTTATATGTCTAGAAAAGCCTCATATCTAAGAAAAGGAATAAACATTTGTAAAAAAAAGACAATAAAACAAAAAAAAAAAAACAAGTTAAAGCAATCTAAAAAATAATCCTTAAATGTTTTGAGCCTAAAGGTTATAAAATTTCTTGTATTTTGTATAAAAAGATTATATAAAATACATTAGAAGCTCCAAAAGCCTCAATCTTTCATTTCTTGCAATTCCTGGACAAGTGTGTCTTCCTTGCTCTTGCATGGCTCCAATTCACGTCTTCCTTGCTCTCAGTTCCCAATAGATCATCAATGGCCTCATTAGGAGCTAAAGGCACCAACAAGTTGGGCACTTCATCTTGGATTGCTCTTGTACTCGTTTTAGTGATGTTTTCCCGAGTTGTACGACCTTGAGGGCTTGTAGGGCATGTCAAGGATGGTCCCACATCAAAATTAGTATATGTCCACTCTATACCTAGGTCACAAATTAATTTTAATTATATAATCTATCTATATCTATCTATGTTAAATTAAAATAATAATTTTTCGCTATCTAAATCTAAATAACTTACAAAACTATATTTATTAAGGCTAAAAAGCACACAAGTTCATTACCAAGCACAAATCAAAGTAACTAGCTTAGTACCCGTGCTTGCACGGAGTTGGTAAAAATGTAAACAAAATAGTTATTAATGTAACCAAAAAAAATCAATATCATAATAATAATTAATATAAAATTGATATAAATTATATCATAATTAATGATAACTTAAACAAATTTAATTTTTTCTCGATAATATAACATAGACTTATAATTATATTATTAAATAAGTTAACTATGTATTATGTGATATGGAGTATACTAATAATAGTATAACATATTTTACATATATGAATTTACATATATAAAAAAAGTAGTTCTACTTTAAAGTGTATATATCTATATATAAATAAAGATAAAATTGATATATTCTCACCAAATGAATATAGTTGGTAAATAAATCTTAAATAGGAAATATGATAATAGACAAAACTTCTCCTATAATTACAAAAAAAAACATTAAGCAAAAAAATCATATAAAATTATATAATCTCCTTATTTAGATGATGATGTCATTAGTTTGTTATCTTAATTTGGATAGCAGTAAAATTAAAAGAATCACATACACATATGTGACGCAACTTAATGACAACATGTAGCAAAATCCGATGTGGCGTAGTCTAAAGACGACATGTGCCATAATCTGAGGTGGCACGATGCTAGGATGACAAGTGGTCAAAATAACTTCTTCTTTAGTATTATATAGTAGATGTAACACAAAAAAAAAATCAATATCATAATAATAAATCAATTTGATATAAAATTATATCATAATTAATGATAACTTAAACAAATTTAATTTTTTCTCGATAATATAACATAGACTTATAATTATATTATTAAATAAGGTAACTATGTATTATGTGATAAGGAGTATACTAATAATAGTATAACATATTTTACATATATGAATTTACATATATAAAAAAGTAGTTCTACTTTAAAGTGTATATATCTATATATAAAATAAAGATAAGATTGACATATTCTCACTAGATGAATATAATTGGTAAATAAATCTTAAATAGAAAATATGATAATAGACAAAACTTCTCCTATAATTACAAAAGAAAATATTAAGCAAAAAAAATCATATAAATTATATAATCTCCTTATTTAGATGATGATGCCATTATTTTGTTATCTTAATTTGGATAGCAGTAAAATTAAAAGAATCACATACACATATGTGACGCAACTTAATGACGACATGTAGCAAAATCCGATGTGGCGTAGTCTAAAGACGACATGTGGCATAATCTGAGGTGGCACGATGCTAGGATGACAAGTGGTCAAAATAACTTCTTCTTTAGTATTATATAATAGATTAAAGTTAAGTGAAAGGATTAAGGTTAATCTCATCCATTAGAGATTAATCAAAGGCTAAGGATTAAGGAAGGAGAATAAGCTTACATGTACTCGTTCAGTTCGCGCTCGTGTTCGATTCAAAATGAAGACTTCGGATAAGGATTAGTCTTTGATCGATATGCGTATATTTCGATTGATTCATGTTTCGAGTCTAGATCCATCAAAGGGTTTGATTTCGTAATGAAATCGTAAATATTCGAACATTTACCTCCTAACTTTTTGGATTTGTTTGGCCGATTTTAATAGAATACACAACAACATAGGAGGAGCAACATAGGAGGGTTGAATTTGTGACAAACAAAAATTAAAAGACTAAATGAACCTTCTCACCACCATTTCAAAAAATTTTAAATTCGCACCGAAAATTTTGAGATCCGATCTTCTTCGTCGAATCCAAGAACTTGTATAGCGGACCAGTTGAAATTTAACATAAACACAATTGTGAGGAAGAATGAGAATCATATAAATATAGTCCGAGGACCATGAAATATCGATCGCTAATACATCTCGATCAATCACCCAAGTATTTCTCTGGTCTCCTCTATGTCGAGAACTCGATATTAGCATATTTACTAAGAGAAATATGAGACACGTGACTACATCCTCATATGAAACAATCAATCACACCGCACACGAAACAACACCGTCAAGAAAAAAATCATCGATCAAGCAGTAGTATACCCCCTTCCAGAAAGCCTTGAATGATCGTAACAATTGTACAAAGGAACATGTGTAGAAATGCATAAGTAGTAAACTTGTTTTGGACAATTATCTCAATATATGATCGTAACAACAAATTTTGAAGTAGAAAAGTTTTTTGTTAAAACTTTTTTTCATTAGTTCATGCATTTTTTAATAAATAAATAAAAGTTCGGTCCTTTTTATTATAGTCAATTCTAGAAAAATTGAAAAGATTTTCCCTTTAATCATATCATAATACATTTGAGAAAAAACAACATAAAGCAAACATATAAATTTCAACGTGCACAACACACACATTTCAATCTAGTTAAAATAAAATGAAACAAAACAATTTGTTTATAAAACAAAGCTGCAAACTGACTTAATTTAATTAACTCAATTTTTGATATTTACGAGGAATGTGAAAATTGAAATCTATAGCTTTTTGGTTAGAAAAAGATCATGTAATAATCCCTTTTATATGCTCTCTCCAATTCGCTATTTTCAGATACATATTTGCTCTCATTCTTAATTCTCATATTCATATTTGCTCTCAATTCTTAATCTTATTATATTTGCTTTCAATTTTATTCTCATATTTGCTCTCAATTCTTAATCTTATTATATTTGCTCTCAATTTTATTCTCATATTTGTTCTCATATTTGCTCTCAATTCTTAATTCTCATATTCATATTTGCTCTTAATTCTTAATCTTATTATATTTGATCTCAATTTTATTCTCATATTTGCTCTCAATTCTTAATGTTATCATATTCTTCTTTTTTTTATTCATATTTTCTCTCAATTATTATTGTGGACTGGTCAAAAACTGTAAAATAGAGGATAAGGTGGTTGGAAGGAAGAGCCAACATGGTCATTGGGCAAATTTATAGGGAAGTCGATGGGGTGGGAGTGGGCAGATTATCGGTGTGGGAGGGGATTGTACGTGATGCCTTGTATATCATGCAATGATGTGGTTGCAGCCCAAGTTATACGCTCACAGAGACATAAGAAGTATGCTTTCTTATAGATTTACACTGACGTGCAAGAAAGGCCTTTTTGCATTCTCTATGTGCATACGAGCGTGCAAAAGAAAGATCTTAACCTTTAGAGAATGCCAGATTGGTTATCACATCTGAGATCTCAAAATCCAGCTGTGTGGTAATGTAGTTGGGCCAACTCATAAGTTCTAATTCTTGGAAATTATGAAAATAGCATATCAAATCCTGATGCTTTCTAATATTTGAAACCAATGTAGCATGTAATATTGTAATTTATACTGTGCTGCATTATGCATCATGTATAAAACTCTACATCTTTGTAAGCTTTCTTGCCTACAAGTACAAGTCATCCCATAATGTTCAACTACTAATCTCCAATTACTTCTCTCTTAATTTAGATTTTAGCCAACACTTTTCTTAATTTTAGGTTATTATATAATAATAAACATCACAACTAGTTTATGTTCCACATTTTGTAATTCATATCAAAAGGCTCCTTCACAAACATTTGTTTAATATTTCTTATATGACCCTGAACTGAAATATAGATTTTACTAGTAAATCACCAAAATAGAACATAAATTCATCAAGAAAATTTAGGCCCAGTACACAATTAATTCAATTTGAACCCTGAATCAAGCCTAATATATGAACAATTCAGTTTGAATCTTAATTTCTATGTAATCTGATCCCAATTTGAACCCTCTAAAAACGCCCTCTCCCTCATTACACCCGCTTTCCAGTATGATACTCATGTGTCGTGACTTTTTGCAAAGGACCTGAGATAATTCAACGGATCGTATCATAGCATAGCTTTTTGATTTTCGTATGAACTAAGTGGCTTGTCTAACCCTCATGAAGATATAGTTAATTTTTTACGTGATAATGTAAGGTCGGGCTATTCTCGAAAGTTAACTCTCTTTTCCTTCTTACTAAAATCTTTTAGAAAAAATAACGAGAAAAAAAAAAAAAACTAAAAAAAACATAAATTGAAAATGTCAAAAATACGAGGATCAACGAGTTGGGCAAATGCCAAAGCAGGACTCAGGTGTGGCTTTTCAGTTTCTTTTATCCGTTTTTATGGGTCGAACCTTGTCCATATCCATCTGAGATGGGTTTGTGTCCCGGTTTTTTGGGTTGGACGGACCAGTCTACAACGAGTCAAGTCATACACCCGGATTTGTTTATTTTGGATCGGTTGTCCACCGGGTCTATCATTTTCGGATGCTTTGTATTAGTCAATGTCAAATCTTATCATGTTAGGTGGCATTAGTGTTACAAATTAGGTTACGTAATGATTTTGTTCATCACCAGCTTTATCAATCATTAATTTCCTAATCACTTGATTAAGTTTTCAATAAAATCCAAGTATGAAACATGAAAAAATTATTTTAAAAAGAATACGGAGTTACAATAACAATCAAATCCATGTACTCATTCTGCCAAATTCGATACATAATCCAGAAAATAAATTAGAAAAATAACGTCACAAAACACCAATTACATGGTCACATAAAGAGTGACATTCATATAGAATTCTACTGCATAAAATAGATTAATTTAGAAAGTAAATCTGTGCAAACAAAAATATTACACGCATTTCTGGATTTTAACACAATATTTGGTTGATCTTCATATGCAGCATGTTTCACAAATCCAACAGCAACACAAGGCGGCAATGCTGAATCATCATTTACAAATACAAGTTGATTAGTAAAATTAATCCCCAAATTAAAGATATAAACCCAACTATTATAGTAATAATCTCATTTTTATAATCATCTTTATGTGATTCTTCTATGTGTAAATAAAAAGAAGGAAAATCATCTACGAGTCTATTTAACACTCCGATTTTTTTAAATAATTATTTTATGAAAAAAATATTTATAAAAAAATATTTATAAAAAAAGACTCACGGATTACTCTAACATTTCTCTTGAATAAAATCATCTCTAAAAAATAATTTAATTTCTTTTCAAAAAAATCACCAATAAATTTCTAATAAATGCAAACATATACTTGCGTGACTGAAATAATCACTTGATTTTGAAAATATAAAGGTTGTTTTTTGTGGATGTATGCTAATATCCGATTTACTATCCACACAAATATCAGAAGAAGAAAAACATTAACTCCCCGTTTGGTTGTAACTCCAAAAACGGAAACGAAATGGAAACGAATCTAGTCCACATATGTATTTATTCATGGAATCATTCCGGTTGGTTTAATGTAAAATGCACTTGCATCCCCCTTACTTTGTTACCCTATAGGGTATTAAAACTAATCAAGTTCTACTACAATTAGTTCAAACCACAAGGAATGATTCCCAACAACTTCATGAACAAGGATGTACGTATGAAGTAGATTCGTTTTCATTCTGTTTCCGTTTCCGGAGTTTAAACCAAACGGACCCTAAGATTCAATGATCCATTAATGGTGGATAAGAACTAAAAGAAACTCGAGAATAGTCCGTTGACATACCATCCTTCAATGAAGCCCTTTTCGCCCCTCTTCTTAATTCGGAAGAATCCCTTCTTTTTAACAGGAGGAGGATTCTCAGTAGTAGGGTACCCTGCAAATCATGAAGAAAGTAAAGCTTACTTCCATGGCAGAAATTTCAAAAATCAAATTACAGATGATTGAAATAAAGAAGAAGATCAACCTGGTGGTGGGATGTTATCTTGAGTCTCTGTCTTGCTCATCTTTGAGGAATTTAGGATAGGATTTTGCAAACTGCAAATTGGTAAGTTGAGTTTGTTAACTGGTGATGAAATACTGTAATTGGAGATGAGTTTAGGTTTTGGAATACCCTTTGTATTTATAGCTGAATATCAATGGATAAAGCCTAGTTTGAACGTGACTTTTATGGGCTGTTGCGGGTCGGGATTTTGAACCCGGTTTGATTTTTTCTTTTTCATATTCGGTCCCTAACTCTTCGTTATGTATACTCTGGTCCCAAGCTTCTAAGATAATTACATTTTTTGTCCCCCTACTTTTCAATTGTGCATATAATCAAAGATTTGTTACCGTTAAGAGACCCGATAAACAATTTAGGGCTCATTTGGTACCATTATTAATTAGAGAATCAGGACTCGGTTTTAGAATCAATCAAACTGATAATTTTGTAGCAAAATGACATTTGAATGTACGATCTTAGGAAATGACCAACTCCAATAGATTCTTGATTTTTTTTTCCATGGGTTTGAATCATTCCAACTTATCTTTTCAAACATAGTTATTTAGGTCATTTGTTTAATCTGAACAGATTATGACATCATCCATTAACTTTATAAAATCGATGTATTTTCAGTGCAAGGTTTTTAAGTTTTAAGCTAAACCAAACATTATATTTCAAGAATCGGATTAGGTCATTACTCGTTCTATTTCGATTCATAAATTTATAAACTTATATTCTAATTAAAAAGAAAAAATCTCAACAAAAACCGTAAACCGTAAAATGAGTTAGGAATGGGATTGACTAATGAAAAACGAAAGGAGTATTCCACCCCGACCCCTCATTGACATCGGCGGGAATAAAGGACCATTATCGAAATTCTAGGAGGTTGGGAGCAAAATAAAATAAAATGTATGTATCATTGTAGAAGAATAATATGTGTAGAGGGACTGAATTTGTAAATATGACTTACCTATCCTCTATAAGTTGAACCTTAATGGACAAGGAATAGTTAGTAACTTTATTTAGTAGGGTTCGGATCGGTTTGTGGGGCTAATGTGGATAGCATTTATACAAGTGTCGCATATATTTATTGTGATTTGTTTCCCGATATGATATCACTACTTATCTTAATGGATCAATGCATTATAAATAATGTAGCATAAATTGAATTCGGATTCATTGAAGTTCTAAAGAATTCTTGTGACGTTATCTAGTGTCATGATTTCGTCGTTATGTCGATGTCGTGTCACAACACAAAGCAGTTGCGATTGTAAGTTCGTTACTTCCCAACGAAATTGAAATAAAAGTAACGCGTAAGAACGCTATTGGATATGGTGAATAGTCAACACGGTTTTTTCAAACATACAAATAAAAAACTATTAACATGATTCATATGTGTCATCTAATAATGAAGGGCGGGAGTGACAAAATCAGCATCATTGAACGAATTTTGTGTTGTATTGTTTTGGCGGTTGGGACGGTGACAATGGATCGACATCGAGTTATATATATATATATATATATATATATATATATAATTAACTTATAAGGTCGTGTTTGTAATCATATTAATAAAAGAATTTTTATTTTTTTAGTGGTAGAATGAAGACAAATAACTCTGAAATTAGGTGTGTTCTTGTGAGCATTGGGAACGTCCCTAAGATTAAAATTAAAGCTTCCGTTTTTATTAGTTTACACATTTTATATTATTAGTTCATCAAAAAAAACGAACTAACACAAAAAAAGAAAAAAATATAACCATTAGTACATTTAAACTAACTGAACAAAAAAATTTGAATGAAAAAAATATTTACAAATAAGAATTGTTAGAACAAACAATTTGAACTAAGAAAAAGGAGGGATTGAATAAAAAAAAATCAAAATTTGTACAATATTATTTTTAAAAATGTTTGAACGAAAATATATAAATTTGAACGAAAAATGTGTTAAAGAAAAGAACAAAACATTTGAACTAAATGAACAATTAAAAATAACAATTTGAACTAACTGAACAAAAATATGAATAATTAGAATATACAGTTTGAACGAAATCGAACTAAACTTCGTGAACTGAAATAATAAATGTTAAAGTTTTTTCATAAAAATTACAAAATTGTTAGTGCATACCCTCTTTTAAAAAACATATTTTTAAAAGGACAAAAATGTTGTTTGAACTTCATGAAATTACAATAATGACACTGTGCTGCCCAATGATTCATTAATTGATGTGAACTAAATATGGACCGTTGGATCAAGTGCATCAATTGTTGAAAATATTCCGTAGCTCTATACCCGTATGTTTGCTACGTACCCATATGTTTGCTCCGTACCTAAACCTAATCTATTATATAGGGGTTGGTTCTAGTACATATCAATACTATAATGCAGCCCTACAGGGTAATTTGGACCGTTGATTCTAGTGGTGGGCATAAATCCCGCTAATCCTAATCTTGCCCCGATTCCAGTGGAAAAACCAAAAACTACCTAAATGCAAACAAAAACTATTGAATAGTAAATGGGGTAAAATGACCTATATGTCCATATTTCCATTTTAATTACAAAAAGACCCTCTCCCCTTTTCCTCTTCTTCCCTCATTTCTTAGGTCCCACCGTTTCTTGTGTTGCAATATATAGAGAGAAGGAACCCGCCGTCCCACTTGAGCTCTCCATTCATGGTGGAATCGATGACATACCATACACGCAACGTCCTCAACTAGGGTTTCGTCGATAAATCTGACGTTTCCTTTCTCTGTTACCTCTGTCATAGTCCCGACTCACCTTCCCATGTTCTAAGTATTTGACGATCTGGAGATGAGACGAGGCTCTTCATCTGCTAAGGGTCCTCTTAACTCTCCTCTTCCCAATTCTAAGCGTTCCAAGGTTCAATCATTTGGCCCTATCTTGTCCGCTACTCTTTTTCTTCATTTATAGGGTTCTTCGTTTCTAGGGTTTCTTCTTAATTTTACTTTCGTAATTTTGGAAGGTCTTAATTACAAGCATCGTTTGAGAACTCTTCTTTGACAGAGCCTGAGTCCTTTCACTAGAGGGCTCAATAAACGAACCTCCGGACTGTTAACAAATTGTTATGGAGCTTCAGGATGAACGCCGGCTTAAGGCACCTAGTGTAACACCCCAAATCCGTAGGACTCGGAGTGCTACTAGGCTAGGATCTCACAATGGATCCTAACCCTAGCCTGACAACAACTTCACTGAATCTTACAACAAGGCACCAATAGATTAAAACAAAACATAAACTGATATATATATATATATATATATATATATATATATACATATAAAGGTGATACACGGTACTGCTGAGTACAAAAGTCAAAACATAAACCCGTACAACATAAATAATCCAACCACGATATCGTCCCTGTGTACGGAACCCTCAATAGATCACCCCTCCGGATCACTCTGCAGTTCTCCTAACCTGCAAAGGATCTACAACACGGTATAAAACCGTTAGCTAACTATACACATATATAAGAAGATGCTAGAGCACAAACACACATCAATAATATTAACACCTCATCATGATATCACACATTTACCCGGTTTATTATCTTTAATAAGTCCAACACTCAATCGTATAATAAATGTATATGAATATACGTGACACGAGGAATGTATATATAACCCTCGCCTCTGCGTGCAATAGCTAGCTGGAGTGGTATCAGCGCACTTTCCCGTATACCGTATGGAGTGGTAAGCGCCCTTCCCGTATACCAGAACTAACTAGCTTACAGAGAACTTCCCAGACTCCACTACGGGATGAAAGGTAAGTTGTCACAGCCACTACAATGGGCGGTCAATATAACATAGGTCGGTGACCAAATAATAACACATGCTATAAAGCACATAACACACACCACTCAAGCATACATCCAATATAAGGATAGTATCTAAGTAAGTCCTATGGACTTACCTCGATCTCAGAAGTATCTCGCTACGAACAACTTTCAGAAACGTCCACTCCAACTGGAGGACAACACATCCTATACATGGCACACATACATATATATATATCACAATCCTATCACACAAAGGGGTCACACCTAGACCCAAGGGATCCATAAGGGATCATATCCAACTCGTAACCTCAAAGCCGTAACCGGCATATCTATATAATACTCATCATAAACCGATACCTAGCATGGTACTAGTTCCCTCATACTAGAAAGGAAAGGAACTACCTAACTATAGATAGTCCCGGGACAAGACGCACCTGCGTGAACTAAGGACGCAGGGGCGGAACGCAGGTAACCGCGGGCGCGGCGGCACTCAGCCGTGGGGGCGGTGACACGGGATGCAGGTAACGCGGGCAAGGCGCTGGCGCTGCGACACGTCTTCCGCAGGGGCGGTGACTTCTGGCCGCGGGGCGGCGACAGTGCAGAATGAAATCTCGCGGCTTCTCTTTAGCTCTTCACGTGATCAAATCACGTCTACTCTTCTATAGTCACACACATACATATACATACACAATTCCAACATCACCCTATGTCCAAGCATCAAATCCTAAGATAAGGAAAGAAGGACAAGGAAGAAGAAAGAATGAAGAAGCAAGGAGGACATACCAAAGTTGTGGCCTAGGCACGAAATTGCTCCAAGACAACACTTCCACTAGCTCTCAAGCTCAGCATATCAAAACACTAGCATCAACATTAACATTCACCACCAAAACTCTCTTATCAACTCAAGAAAAAACCAACACAAGATCAAGAAGGATGAAGGAGAAACAAGGAGGACGTGAAGGCTGGATGGAAAGTGAATAAGGAAACCCTTGCTCAGCAAGGAGAAGAAAGAAGTAAAGCTAAGGGGTAAAGCACGGTCAAAGGAGTCAACAAAACTGGCTGTAGCCGCCAGAAACCGCAGAGGCGGTCCCATGAGCCGCAGGGGCGGCCAAAAATGCCCGCGGTTGCGGAAAAGTCTACACTCGGCCAAAGCCAATCTCGGCCATGGTCTGATCTCGGTCTGGAAGAGTAGGGGTCTCACATCTGGTATCCACTATGGAGGATGGGAAGCTCCAGATCTTGACCTTCACACTCTTGCTTCTTCTTTTTGAAATTTCTGCAATTGAATTTTATACTATTTAATTATATAAAATCAGTTGATGATATCGGTACAAAATATTGTTACTGCTATTGTAAATCCCGTTACTATGAATATTATACTATTCAAAATAATGGATCTATAATATGCTATACATCTTGATTCGAGTCATATTGGCTTATCTTAATCTGAATTTAGATTGATTCGATAAATTTAATTTGGTGTATTATATAGAAGATGTTCTAATCCAATTTTTCTTCAATATTTTGGTATTTTGTTTTGATTTTTACAGCCCGATAATGTTATTTTGATCGTAGCCAAAAGGCGAGTAACCATGCAAGATATTGTTATTGCTATTGTTTTGTTAGAACTTAATCGGAGATTGAAGAATGGAAATGAAGAGGGCTTACATATTTACAAGTTACCCAATTTCTTGAGCTTGAGACGAGAGTTTTCATTTTAATTATGATTTCAGATGATTTAAAAAGAAGTATAATAGTGCGGCGGATAATTGCCTTTGCATATACTTAATATTAACTTTATAATTAACTTATTTACAATACATTATTCTATTTAGTGTCTTGAATCATTAGAACTTATTTACAAATTTTTAATATTTGGATTAGTTAACTTCTCACGCGTGCATCACACGCGTATGCGGCTAGTCATTCAAAATTAGAAAATCCTGTCCCGAACCCGTCCCACCAAAATTTATCCGAGACGGGATATAGCCTTTACTTCTTCATCTCGCTAGGCTCGTTCTGTTCCGTAGATAATAAAGTTTTTAATCTTAAATAATGAATATCAAAAAATCTCTAAGCATTAGTGATATACATATATTTTTTGGTATGAAGTGATATACTTATATGGTTGTCATATATTTATGATTATATATTTAAAAATATAAACCAGGTTGGTCAAACTGGCAAAAATGAAAAATGACCTAAATTCATTTAGATGGTTTTATTATAGACATTTGAAAATTTTAATGTAAAATGTAATACATTATTATGGAGTTTGGAAACTTTAATTAGCGCCCTAAGTACGATATATATGGATATTTTTGTGGTTAAATAAAAACCAAAACATTAATTAATCAGCAAACGGAAGGGCCCGTCTCGTCCCATCCCGACCCCAACCGGGATAGGTTCCGGTGAGATTCAATATAAAATACCCAAGGCCCGTCCATTTAAAATTTCGATTTTGCATTTTTTCGCATCAAGTATCTTGTTGGAGTGATATTTGGAGTGCACAAATCCAAAAACATTTTACATGGGCATTACTTTACATTTTATTGATAACGATATGTTTTTGCATAAATATGTTATTGCATTGCACCATTTCAACCAAAGACATGATGCACCAAACATTGCAAGCTTGATAAAAACAGTTTTACAAGAATTTAATTTACAAGGTTGAGTTTTTTTCATATTCTTTTGATAATGCATCCTCTAATATCGCCGCCATAAACCATTTGGTTTTGGATGCCGAGACAATATTTGCGAACTCATTTTACTCATCAAAGATGTGCATGTCATATTTTAAACATATGTGTTCAAGATGGACTTAAGATTTTAGCTGCTATGATAATCCCTGTCACCAACGTTATTGATCATATTTGGCACCACTCCGAATTGAGATTAAATGGAGAATATTATGTTTAACTAATAATGTTCATCCAATTGCATTTTTAAAAGACATTGGGAACTCGTTGGAACTCTACTTAAAATTACTTGGTCAAGCCGTTCGTTACAAAGATTTTTTACAAAAGTTTTCCACACAAAATATTTCTTGGTCAATTCTTGATGATGAAGATGTTTAGAAAACTTGCATTGATATTTTTAATGTTTAAACGAATTTTAGTGATGCAACTAATGCGATTAGTTATGTTTATACCCCAACTTCTTGTAGATTTTTATAGATATACGTAAACGTTTCGGAGACTTTTCATATCGGTACAACTTTTTCAACCCTTATAAATGCTATCGATGACATGAAATCAAAATGACTAAAATATCACTACGAAATTCCATTATTTATCTTGTAACTGCCGTTTTTTTTATCCTAGACTTAAACTTGATGGTGTTTCCGATTCGTTGGTTGTTGATTATGAATGTTTGAGTGTAGAAGCCTTTGTTTCTGAAATTATGCAAGATGTTCGTAACGAAATTGAAAATTTATTTTCATCATTTGAAACAAGTGTTAACTATTCTTTATCGCACCTACTCCTACACCCTCTTCTTCTTCTTCATCTTCTTTGCTTTCAAAAGCACAACAAAATTTATCCAAAAGGACAAAAACACCAAGACATTCATCCTCAAATGCTGAATTTCAAGATTATCTAATAACATGTTTTAGTCTTTATAGTGATTCTTTTGCTATTTTGGGATTGGTGGAAGAAACTAGCCTCGAAATATCCAACATTAGTGAAAATTGTGCAACCACTGATGGCCGTACCCACACTAACGGTTTCGTCGTAGAGCAACCATTTAGGCAAGGAGGGAACATGTTCAATTATAAGATAACCTAATTGAAGTCCGAAAAGTAGGAGGCGCAAGTTTGAGTGTAGAAGCCTTTGTTTCTGAAATTATGCAAGATGTTCGTAACGAAATTGAAAATTTGTTTTCATCATTTGAAACAAGTGTTAACTATTCTTTTATCGCACCTACTCCTACACCCCTCTTCTTCTTCATCTTCTTTGCTTTCAAAAGCACAACAAAATTTATCCAAAAGGGACAAAAACACACAAGACATTCATCCTCAAATGCTGAATTTCAAGATTATCTAATAACATGTTTTAGTCTTTATAGTGATTCTTTTGCTATTTTGGATTGGTGGAAGAAACTAGCCTCGAAATATCCAACATTAGTGAAAATTGCAACCACTGATGGCCGTACCCACACTAACGGTTGTCGTAGAGCACCATTTAGGCAAGGAGGGAACATGTTCAATTTTATAAGATAACCTAATTGAAGTCCGAAAAGTAGGAGGCGCAAGTTTGAGTGTAGAAGCCTTTGTTTCTGAAATTATGCAAGATGTTCGTAACGAAATTGAAAATTTGTTTTCATCATTTGAAACAAGTGTTAACTATTCTTTTATTGCACCTACTCCTACACCCCTCTTCTTCTTCATCTTCTTTGCTTTCAAAAGCACAACAAAATTTATCCAAAAGGACAAAAACACCAAGACATTCATCCTCAAATGCTGAATTCAAGATTATCTAATAACATGTTTTAGTCTTTATAGTGATTCTTTTGCTATTTTGGATTGGTGGAAGAAACTAGCCTCGAAATATCCAACATTAGTGAAAATTGTGGCAACCACTGATGGCCGTACCCACACTAACGGTTGTCGTAGAGCAACCATTTAGGCAAGGAGGGAAAATTTCAATTATAAGATAACCTAATTGAAGTCCGAAAAGTAGGAGGCGCAAGTTTGAGTGTAGAAGCCTTTGTTTCTGAAATTATGCAAGATGTTCGTAACGAAAT
Organism: Fagopyrum tataricum; assembly: GCA_002319775.1. Taxonomy (NCBI): domain Eukaryota; kingdom Viridiplantae; phylum Streptophyta; class Magnoliopsida; order Caryophyllales; family Polygonaceae; genus Fagopyrum; species Fagopyrum tataricum. The sequence continues at coordinate 41,770,850 of CM008284.1, read as the reverse complement.
TGAAAATTTGTTTTCATCATTTGAAACAAGTGTTAAACTATTCTTTATTGCACCTACTCCTACACCCTCTTCTTCTTCATCTTCTTTGCTTTCAAAAGCACAACAAAATTTATCCAAAAAGGACAAAAACACCAAGACATTCATCCTCAAATGCTGAATTTCAAGATTATCTAATAACATGTTTTAGTCTTTATAGTGATTCTTTTGCTATTTTGGATTGGTGGAAGAAACTAGCCTCGAAATATCCAACATTAGTGAAAATTGTGCAACCACTGATGGCCGTACCCACACTAACGGTTGTCATAGAGAAACCATTTAGGCAAGGAGGGAACATGTTCAATTATAAGATAACCTAATTGAAGTTCGAAAAGTAGGAGGCGCAAGTTTGTATTCAAGATTGGATAAGGGCGGAAAAGCGAAAACAATGGAATGCCCCAGTGTATGACTCAAAATCGATTCCAACACCGATGACGGCGGCACTACTTCCGAGTTCAAGGCCGAAAGGTAAGCGGGGGGTAACGAAAACAACTCGGAAGTCCGAAAAGATGAATAAAGGTAAGTTAACTATATGGACTTTGATTCCACTTAACTCCGAGATAATAGGTAGACAACCGAGTAACCAATTCAAACCTTTTTTTTTATTTACATTACAATGTTATATATTTATAATGTATTATCTTTTGTTAACAAACCGGTGTTAACCGACAAACCGGCAATTTAGGTTCAACATAGACCGCTGGTTTTTACCCATATGGTTTAGGTTTAGGGTTTTTTTTTATTGGTGGAAGTATAGGTTTAAATTTGACTTAAACTTAAACCTAAACCGTAGTTTACTTATGGTTTAGGTTTAAATCAACCTAAAAGTTATATTTAAATAAAATATACCAACTTGGATGATAAATCGCAATGTTTATGACTTGTTCGTCTTTTAGTCATACTCGTTCACTACTTATATTAATATAAAAAAGAGGAGATTGCAGGATCTTATTGGTTGCTATATAGCAACCAATAAAAAACTATATTGATTGTATATGGATGGGAAAATGTTTACTTATTTGGTATCGCGAGAAATCATTTTCGGTAACGGAATGATTTCGAATCAATAAAAAACTATATTTGTTTAGAGGTCTCTTTACACATGAAACTAACCTAATTATTTTCATTTTCATTCATTCCCCTTATAACCGATTCCATTCCGTTTCCATTCTATCACTCCAACCAAACGGACACTAAGGGTCTTTTTCTCCAATCTAAATATTTATATATTTTCAATGAGAAAGTCTATCACTCTATCGTTCTATTAATATATTTTAATAATATTATTAAATTTTATTAATCAATGACCTTACAATATATATATATATATATATATATATATATATATATATAATATATATTATATATATATATATTAGAAAACGGCATACACTTAATATTAGTTTAACATATTATGATTAGATTTATCATCCAAATTACATAAAATTAGATTATTAATCGATATTAAACGAATGAGATTTATCTTATCATATTTTACCACAATATTACGCAATATTATCATACTTAGTGAATAATTGTAACTATAATTTATTGTATAAAATATAATAAAAATGAGTTATTATCCAAATAGTATAAGAGATAAAATTGATAATGTTTACATGTATAATAAAAGATTAAGAGGAATATTAGATTTCAATGCCAGTTGGAAATTAATTATTGTTTCAATTATTGCTTATTTCATTCCTCACGTGAAAATGGTACGTGGAATGTTTCAAAATGATTACAATAGTTGATACGATCAATAATTCTTTCATGTTTAGATGTTGGTTTATTTAAAAAAAATGACCCAGAAGAACCTTTCCTAATTAAAATTCAATTTGTTATATATATATGTAAAAAAACTTAATATAAATCTATAAAAGTTATTTATAAGTTCTAACATTTTAATAGTTTTTACTTACCCGATATTTTTGTCTCATAATTATAAAATGTAAATTAACCTTCAAAAAAAAAAAAAACACTTATCACACTGATTCAAACTAAAAATCCAACAAGTCACCGGAAGAATTTGAAGGACACGAACAATCTTACATATGTATTAAGTGAGAGAAGTTATTTTGTCACGTATCAATCTTATATGTAAATTAACCTGTTTAATAATTTTGATATTTATAAATTTAAATTTTAATAATTTATTAATCAGTAAGTAAAATATGATATTGCAAAGATCAATAATTTTTTGATATTCAAATTTTAATAGTTTGTTAATCTGTAAATAAAAATTTGATAATCTTTTTTCGTCACTATTTAAATTATAATTATAATTTTTGACAAGATTTATTTTATATTATATAACTTGAATTTGTTACCGTATTATATATATAATAAAAGATAATTAAATTTATAGTGAATAAGTAATATTATGCTCTAAAAAAATAATTTTTATTTAAATATTAAAAAATAAATATTAAATCATCCCCGTGCAGTGCACGGAATAATACACTAATATATTATATTTTTGATTGTGTTAAAAATTTGTGCTTCAACGTATTGACGATGTTAAGATTAAAACTGATGGAATAAATATTAAAAATCATTGAAATTTAACTTGAAATTATGGGTCATATATAATGTAGGGACTTGGTCGTACATCCAAACGTAAACACGTGTTAGATACCAAACTCAATCCATATAAAATTTTATTTTAAAATTAATTAATAATTAAAATAGTAATCTTATCACCATTATATATTAGTTTCGTTATCATTTCGATTGCCAAAGAAAAAACAAATCACAACAAAAATTGAAAAATAAGTGGAAACATCATAAAGAGGAATGAGTTGGAAAGTGACGTGGCATATGATAGTGGGAAGATCATCAAACTCACCTTTCAAGTTGGCTTGATTCTCTTCACGACCTTTTGTATTCTCTTTTCCTAACACTATTAAAAAGTATTACATCGCCTCGAGTTTTGTATCAATATTTTCAAATTTGTTTATCGGATTTAATTCGTTTGTTGAATATAAATATGTTAAAATTTTGACTCGTTTAGTTATAACACCATCATGAAAATATTATATTATCAAGGAAATAAGTTTTAAAAAATATAAAATATAAAATTACATAGTCGAAAATATCTGCATTAGAAACGCTTATTTCTTTAAGTTATTTGAGATATACGGTAAAATTGGATGAGCGTCCATGACAAATTAACACATACAACATGTGCAATTTTTAATTTATATTTTGTTTGATCGTTAGCACTTTCCTTTGTATCCTAACTCTAGTTGGCATAGGAATAATTTGAACTTTTTCCTTTCTTTATAATATATATATTAGCTACACACGTTTGTTGAATAGTATTCTCAAAATCTTTTGAACTTGTCGATAAGTCTTTAAGTTCGATACGCACATTTGGACGGCCTCTCAAACTCAAGCATTAGCCCTAATCCATAAGTCAAATTTGTGGAGAATACGGAATTGTTTACATTATAAAACAAATTTACAATCAATATATAAGGTTTGATGAATTCTTACACTATTGTCACTATATATTAAATAAAACTCTATTGAATTTGCACATTTAAGGTATATGTGTACTCAAATCAGTATAGGTCTTTGGGACGACCAACTAGATATTTAACAAATGTTAATCATTCTAGGTCTGATTCAAATATAGTTTTAGTATTAAAATATATATAATTAATTTGATCTAATGATAACTATTTTTATTAATTAATACGAATTTAATAGTTGAAAAACTAAAAATATTTTTTTTTTAGAGTTATTGCAGTCGAGAGATAAAACCTATTTTATTTGTAAAATGTTTATTAATTTTATCTTCTTTTTTAAACTTGATATATAGTTTTTTTTAAAGGTCCAAAATTTTATTTTATCGAAGGACCTTCTAAACATAGATCAAGCCCTATCTCGAACGTAAGAAATACGTGATATTAACCTATCGAAATTTCACAAATTCATTTCTACTTTCAGCATGGCGAATGAACTAGTTTACCAATCACATACATTAAGGGTGTTTAGTGTTTTTGAATTATCATTATAAATTAGTTTCCGTTTAAATCAGAGTTTTAAGAAATGATGATAAAATTTTAGTTGCAACTATAAAAAATATCATAAATTTTACGTTTAGTTGTACAAAACTAATTTACACGTTTACATAATAATTTGTATAACATATTTTACCTTGAATAATCAAATTACTTTGTTATTAAATTAAAAAGCTTTTTATCACAAAATATTAGTTTTTTAAAAGTATCACTTTTAAGTATTTTTATTTAAATATGTTTATTTAAACTATTTTGTTTTACTAAACAAACACCGTGCATATAATAATATTAAACATATTTTAAACGTGATTTCTAAACGTACCAACAAAAATTAATATTTGTTACCATAACTACGCACTTCGCGTGTGTTATTGAGAACTCACTCAACTACACGGTGCGTAGTTTTTTTTTGTTGTTTTTTAATTACTTCTAGTTTAAATTTTTCAATTTTTTTATAAAACCCTAACTACGCACCCATGTGTAGTTGAAACCTTTCAACTACGCACGCGAAGTGCTCGCGTGCGTAGTTATAATGACAAGTAGTGATTTTTTTTACTGTACGACTATCAATTTCCCTTCTAAACTATAAGCCGGTTGTATATATGTAAGAAAAAGCATCTTATCTAATATTTTTTTCATTTACGACGTCGGCGAAAAGAGGCCACCAAAATGTACCGTTGAATTCCATTTTTTGCATCTTACTTTTGCTTTATTCTTGTTCTTGATCTTGAAGTTATAAGAAGTTAAACAAATGCACAAATATTCATCCAACTTTTCCTCTGAATTCTCATATGCTTCCTTCAGCCGCCCAAACTTAACTTGATGATTTTTCGTATATTAAATTATATTTTTGGTCTCAAAAAGTTAGTGCTAAAAAGTGTAATTAATTAAAATATTGACATCATGCATATCTTTCAGTTGTTGAACTAATCAACTACCACATAATCGAAATCTCATTTTAAAAATTGTTTTTTTTAAAGTTTATTCATCAAGGAGTAGTTTGGTTTGTTTTGACCCATTTGTCGTTTTCGTTTGCAAAAGGCTTACAAAATGGGCTATTCGGCCCAATATTCATACATTTGAATTATAAAACGGAAGTTGGGCCGAATTTGGACGCTGTTGGGCAAACGTAGGACGTTTCTCAGAGCCCATCAATATAATGTTTTTAGTTTTTTCTACTCAATAGACTTTTTTTAAAAATAAAAATATATACTCCCCAATCGTTATATTGGACGTCTTGAACTTGATTCGGGAAAAGCTTGACCCGAACTCATTCACTTGAATAAACAAGTCGAGTATGGACGTTCGATTTAAGCTAAATAAGATATACACGAACATATCAAATCTCGTTTTATTTGACTCAAATAACAACTCAAACGATAACTAAATAAATCAATTTTCATTTGAATTATTATACGATATGAGTTATTCATATTCACTTCGGACTAGCCGCACTCCCAACTCTATCTCAAAGTGCATACTCAACATTTTTATCACGAAACACAGACAAAGCAAATGTTAGTACATAAGATTATTCGGAAAAATAAAAGAAAGCTTAAACTATTACTTTTCTTGCTTTCGGTGCATATTGAAATGGATAATGTAATTTATTCAATAATTTAATGTTTCTTTTGTTAAACACTCTACTAGGATTTAAATTTAAAATGTTGTAATGCAGGGTATGATAATTAATCCACGAATATAATAGTTGAAAACTGAGGAGAGACTAACTATAACTAGGGTTTTGAATTTGATATTGAAGATATTCCAGAAGATGTAGAACATTGTATTTAATTAATCATTATTTCTATACCTTTTTTTAGCATACAATACCTAATGCTATAGTTTATGGTTTAGTACATTGTAATGATTAAATTAGGGTTTGTACCCAAGTTGACATAATGTCAAGATCATAAGTATAAGTTGAAGGTAGGTTTGAAATAGACTAAGGCCCGTTTAGTTCTTCGAAAATAGAAACGGAATGTAAATAAATCTAGTTCATATTTTGTATCTTGTTCATGTAATCATTTCATGTGATTTTATACAAAATACACTTAATTTTTCCCCATTTTGTTACCCTAGGATATCAAACTAATCAATTTCTACTACAATTAATTCAAACCACAAGGAATGATTCCCGAAAACTTCATGAACATGGATATACGTATGGACTAGATCCATTCCATTCTGTTTCCGTTTCCGGAGTTACAACCAAACGGGGTAAATAGGAAACAGTATTTGTATTAGCCTAGCTATATTATCTCTTATTAATTTTTGGTGTTAAAATTCAAATTACAATTCATTATTTACTGTATAAACTGATAATGAGAAAAATTAAAACTATATGTTAACCTTTAGGATACAAATTTTGGCTTAAAATAATTTACGTTTGATTTAACATAAGGGAATTGTTAAAATTATATATAGTTGTATGCGTCGGACAAAGAAATACTCATGTAACGAAAGGGGATCCTCTTCGAACGTTATTACAAGATACACAAACGATATAACTTATACAATTTTTTTTAATTTATTTTATCCATTTGTATGTAGGAACAAGATCCCTTAGATGAAGGAGTGAATATTTTGGACAATAATACTTTGGAAATGCTAAAAGAAACGAGATAGTAAGCATACTTATTTTTCTTTGGAATTATTCATTAAGTGATTACTACTCACGCTTATGTGTTTATTTACAATATAACTTATACAATTTTTTTTTTACACAAATATAACTTATACAATTTTTTTTTTTACACAAACGATATAACTTATACAATTTTTTTTTATAATTGATTTTCAAATTTGTAAGTGATTACTACTCATATGTCTTTAGATTAATTTAAGAAGGTATCTATGATGGTGGAAACTGGGGAAGTTCTTTGTGACCATTTCACTCAGCATACGGGGACAGAGGCGTGGGGAAAAGATCCCTCGTGCTACACAATAAGTTGCACAAATTAGAGTGAATCACCTAACTAAAGATAATAATTGGGATGTGTGTGAAATCACGCTTATGTGATTATTTACCGCTTTAATCTGCATTTGTGCTAGAATAGTGTTAACTAATATTAAAATTGCTAGCTAACAGTTTCCACCATCATGTTGTAGATACCTTGCAGGATAAGACCGTTGTGAAGTGATCCGGAAATAGTGGTCAACCGTGTTTTTTCTGTACTTGTTAATTTTTGTTTCAAGATTTCATTTTTGGGTAAACTTTCATGTCATTTTAGTTTTTTTGATTTCGTTTGTTACCGGTTGTTCCCTTTTGTTTTCTTTCTTTTATCATGACTATTTAATGGATGGAAACGTATTTTGGTTTCCCTTATTTGTGCCTTGTTGAAAGATCCGGTAAAATTGTTGTCAAACTAGGGTCGGGACCCATTGTGAGGTCCTCACCTGTAACATCTTGAGTTCTTAGAATTTGGGGTGTTATACATTGTGACTACAATGCGACACTCATCCCGTTTATTTTTTGTGGTAAGACCGTTGAGAGCAGTTTTCCATAAAAAGTTTTTTCTAAAATTATTTTAGGTTGTGTATCGAGCGTCCAAATCTAGTCACACAGGGCCAGTGTGGAGACGATTTTTGTTTTCATCGAGGAGATTAAGAGCAACATTAGTGATGAACCAACTGTTCCTACTATACCTCCAATCTAGTCTGTCTTGGATTTGGTTTTTTTAGATGACTATGTTCATTATAATTTTTACAATGTTGTTAGTATTCAGGTCATTGAGTAGCTTAAGTTCTTCTCTATTATTTTATCGATGCCCCAAACTTTATTATCGTTGATGAATTGGTTCACTGTTTTTGGATGTGTCTATGTTGTTATTATTATTTTTTTGATTAATACTAAAGGTTTTCTAAAACCCAATTGTCAAGCCAAAAGTTAACTTTGACCCAAATATTTCCAAAATGTTGTTCCACTAGGATTTTAGTGAGGTTGTTCCATTGCCAAGAGGTTGTTCCTTTTTCTTTTTTTCCCCTCCTGTAGTTTAGGAGGTTTAACGTTTTTAGATATTTTTCATTTATAATTTTAACCCAAATATTGTTTGGTTCAACAAAAGATCTTCCATATGAGTTTCATTTGGAGAGCTTTGTTACTTTGGATTTTCTAAGTTTAAAGCCACCAAGTTTCTTAGGTTTACAAACGTCATTCCATTTAATCAAAGGTATATGTTTTCTCCTTTATTCTAGAATAAATCCATGTAGGACTTATCAAGTTGGTCATGGACCGTGTTGGAGAGTAAGAAGCTTTGCATTGCATATATGGTTTTGCCAAAAGATTTGCTTTGATCAAAGTACTTCTTCCTTCCGAGAGAGGAGACTACTTTTCACTTGGATAATTGTTTTTCAATGTTACTTGTTATGTAGTCAAAGGTGTTCTTTTTAACTCTACCAAATTATTATTGGACAGCCAGGCTAGGTGTCAAGGTAATTATATCGCTTCATATTAAGTATAGTTTGAAGTTGTTGTTCGTCTCACTACTAAAAATTTCCGTAGTTTGAAATTCTGATTTTTGGAGATTAACTTTTTGACAGGTTGCATCATAGATATCAAAATTTCTTTGGTTTTGTTTTACAGCCAACGGATAGCTTTTGCAAAGATAATTGTGTCATCAACGAAAGAAAGGAATGAGATAGACGTACCATTTTGAATTGGGGGTGTTCCTAAGAGGTTTGGGTTGTGATAACATTCCTTTTGGATGTTGCAGTTGAGCATTTCGGTTTCAAGGATAAAAAGGTATGGGAAAAGAGGGTCGCCATGACGTAGTCCTTTTTTTTTGAAAAAATGTATGGGGAAAGAGGATAAAAAGGTATGGGAAAAAGTGCAATTACTGATTATGTTATAGGACGATACATAGAGATATATAATGTGATGATATTAGGTAGTCATAGCGTTTTGCTAGAAGCTTGTTCGCTGGTTTTTCTCTATAATCCTATCAAAAGAAATAGAAATTCACAAGATAGTAAAACAACGGTCTGCTTTAAATTTATAAACTTGTAATAAAATACTCTATTTGCAGCGAACCCACAATGTATGAATCAATCGCAGTAGAGCAAGTATTCCAAGGTCGATCATCGGGACTATGACAGATGATTTTTGAAAACTGATTTAAGATAGTACAAATCTAAAATAAGAATAAAGGTTGGAAAAGAGAGGGAAAGAAGATCAAAAGGTTTGAGAGGGTTTTGTATAGTTTCGCAATCAATTTTTCACTTATTGATTGAAAACCAGATAAAAGCAAAATAAAAAATACAAACAATTCAATTGAAGAAAATTAGTTTCAAGATTTAAGATCATTATTTATACACATGAACTCAGGATAATCTCACATTGCATATATGAATGAAAAGCATGCAGGGGATGAATGTTTCTCTTCCAATGTTCTATTACGATCACGTTTCAAGAACATTTAGTTCCGTATCCTAATTACCTATTGCTTTCAAGGTTAAAAGGGGAAAATGTAAACAAACCTTATTTCTTATTTAAGATCAAGTAACCCTTTACAATTACGTCTCAGGAATTACTTGCCTTAAGAAATAAATAATGACACATTCTATCCAATAAAGGTCTAACATTTATTACCTAGGAATCAGTTCTTTTATGTATCTAAGAAGGAATATCACAGTTACGAATCAATTCTAACTTAGTTTACTAGTTTGGAAGGTTTCTAAACCTGACTAAATCTAAACCATTCCATAGGATTAAAGCGGTTCAACAATTATGGGGCACAATCAATCCATCATTGTCCAAGGTATAAACAAACTCTAGTTACCTTGGACCCCAAAAGGTTTCTAGCCTCATATTAAATCAAAACTGAAATCAAATCAATCAAACAAAAAAAAGGAAATGAACGAAAGTACCCAACTTTATTGAAATCTGAAAACAAATTGTCTTGAACTTGTCAATCGTATCTAAACTTGAAATAAACGAAAAAGGCTGGATCTTACTAAAAAAACTACTAATCAAACAATGATCAAGATAAAGAAACGAAGCGAGGTAGGAGACAATTTTTCCTACAATCCTAACGGCTGCGAGCTCTCTACACTAAAAGTGACTAAAAGGGGAATTGAAAGAACGTTGTGGGATCAAAACGAGCACACCCACCCCCCCCCCCCCCTTTGAAGTATTCGGAACTCTACTTATAACCAAAGGCCTGTCGAAAGACACGGGTTGGGCCTAAAAGTCCAAAATAAAATAAAATTGACGCTCAGGGAAGAATATCGGGCTGAATCTCGGCCGAGATTTGTCATGGTCGGGACCGAGATTTTGTGTTCGACCTTCAGCGTTCCTAGGATCTCGGTCAAGTCACCCATGGGATCTTAGTCCGAGATGCCGACCGACATAGAAAACAGTAGCTAAATCTCGGTCCGAGATGTATGGATCTCGGCCGAGATGGCCTTCTTCTCTTCGGGCCCTTGTCTCAGCTTGGATACCTCGGCCGAGATGTCTGTCCATTGTTGTACAAAAACGTCTCTTTCGTTCCTAGCTCGACTTCTTCGCCTTTCCTTAGCTCGTGAGCTTGCTCCTAGCATCCACTCTGAGGCTTAGTCCTAAAATGCATCGTTTTAGCTCCAAAATACCTACAATGACAACCAAAGTGTGTGTAGACATCCATACTTGCAAAGTAGAACTAAACAAGCATAAAAGGCACAAACTAAGGCTAAAACATGCACGTGAAAAGGAAAAAAACTACATATATGATCATATAAACTAGGTCGATAAATCATGTTATCAAAATACCCCATACTTATCCTTGCTTGTCCTCAAGGAAGTAGTAAATCTAAGATAGGATAACATTTATTATCTATGCAAAACAAAGTAAGAAAAACTCTTTTTGGATGTGCTTCTATTTATGATCACTCTCAAAGTGCAACTACATGGCTAAAGACAAAACTGATTAGGTCAAAATAAGGCAGGCGTGCGAAGGAAAATTACACTTTGCAAAGGAATTCATAATCATCACAAAAACTACCTTAGTCCAAAATTTCATGAAGAATTCAAGTCTAAGCCATCAAGTCAAATACATGTGTACAAAGATCAACAGGACTTAGCAAAGAAAGATGCAAAAGAAACGTGATGAGGGTATGATGTATTTGGGTAATGTGGTGGTAATTTGGGAAGAAGAACAACACATTCTTTCTTTTCTTTTTCAACATCCATCCTTTTTGCATATTTTTCTCTTTTCTTTTTCTTTTTTTTTGAGTGAAAGGCATTGGTGCTTGATGTTCAGTTTCCTTCAATCTCCACGTTTTCTTCTCTTTTTTAGGCCGTGGATCATTTGTTTCCAATCCACTTCTAGTAGTAATGGCCATAATTTGTCCCTTAGGGTTCTCCTCAGTCTTTCAAGGAAGTATTCCTAGGTCTCTAGGAGCTTCTTCAGTCTTCATGAACACTTGAGTTTTCCAAACCTTTTGAGCTTTGGTAACACTTGTGACAAAACTCTCTAGATTACTCATCCTCGTCATCAATTGCTCGAACATCATCTCAACTCGATCTTTCGGTTGAGATGCTTTAGCTGGTTGGGACGTCTGACCTACACCACTAGAAGAAGGTTGAGGGTTCAAAGCACCCTCAAGATTAGAATAAGAAAATCCAGGATGATTGTGGTTGTGCCTGATATTGTTTCCCTGCTGATTTTTAATGTTAGATGCAAATAATTCTTTCAAAGATTTAATTTCATTATACAAAGAATCAAACCTTGCATTTGTCCGGGTGCTTTCACTTACCTCATACACTCTGGGTCTAGCTCTTTTCTCTCTCTACTTCCTGTGAGAGTACTTCTCCATCACTAAGGCTTGCTTCTCAACAAATTCTCAAGCTTCATCTGCTTCTTTATCCATGAAATTACCTCCAGAAGTGACTGTAGCTTGAATTGCGTATCCTCATCAAGTCCCTTGAAATAAATCTCAAGCAACTCCATCTTAGGAATCCCATGATGAGGGCAATCCATCATAGTTCTTCAAATCTCTCCCAAGACTTAAACAAGCTCCTTATCCTTCATCACGAAGGCGTTAATATTTCCTCTGAGCTCCGTAGTCTTGGAAGGTGAGAAGAATTTGGTGAGAAATTCCGTAGTCATCTCTTCCCATGTGTTGATCCGCCCGGTTGGTATTGATTGATACCAAGCTAGAGCTTTATCCCTGAGAGAAAAAGAAAAACCTCTTAGCTTGTGATTATTACCTTCTATACGGGACGGTCTCACCGTATCCATGAGAATCTCGTAGTTCATCAAGTGTTGATGGGGAGACTTTGCATCCTGTAACACCCCAAATCCGTAGGACTCGAGGTGCTACTTGGCTAGGATCTCACAATGGATCCTGACCCTAGCCTGACAACAAGTTCACTGAATCTTACAACAAGGCACCAATAGATTAAAACAAAACATAAAACTGATATATATATATATATATATATATATATATATATATATATATATATACATATCAAAAAGGTGATACAGAGTACTGCTTAGTACAAAGTCAAAACAGAAATCCGTACAACATAAATAACCCATATCCCACGATATCGCCCAGTGTAAGGAACCTTCAGCAGATCACCCTCTGGATCACTCTGCAGCTCTCCTAACCTGCAAAGGATCTACAACACGGTAAAAACCGTTAACTAACCCATACAAATATATAAGAAGATGCTAGAGCACAAACACATATCAATAATATTAACACATCATCATGATATCACACATTAAACCGGTTTATTATCTTTATAACGTTAAGCACTCAAGAGTATATAAATCGGTATATGAAAATATGTGACACGAGGAATGAATATAATCCTCGCCTCTGCGTTGAATAGCTAGCTGGAGTGGTATCAGCGCACCTTCCCGTATACCATGAGGAGTGGTCAGTGCCCTTCCCGTATACCAGAACTAACTAGCTTACAAAGAACTTCCCAGACTCCACTACGGGGATGAAAGGTAAGTTGTCACGGCCAGTACAATGGGCGGTCAATATAACATAGGTCGGTAATGAACCATATCGCATGCTATAAAGCATATAACAAACACCACTCAAGCATACATCCAATATAAGGACGGTAGCTAAGTAAGTCCTATGGACTTACTTCAACCTCAGAAGTAGTATCACTATGATCAACTCTCTCTCAGGTCCACTCCAACTGGAGAACAACACGACCTAAACAAGGCTTACATATATATATCAAACTCCTATCACACAAAGGGGTCACACCTAGACCCAAGGGATCCATAAGGATCATGTCCAACTCGTAAACCTCAAAGCTGTAACCGGCATATCTATATCATATCATCAACATCCGATACCTAACATGGTACTAAGTCCCTCATACTAAGAAAGGAAAGGAGCTACCCAACTATAGGTAGTCCCGGACAAGACGCACCTGCGTGATCAAGGGACGCAGGGGCGGAATAGACAACCTGCAGGCGCGGCAGAGAGGCGCGGTTACAAAGGACGCAAGCAACGCACGCAAGGCGCGGGCGCAAAGGCATAGCGTCCGCAGGGGCGGCGTCTTCCGGCGCGCGGGGGCGGCGACGATGCAGAAAGCGATCTCGCGGCTTCTCTTCGGCTCTTCACGTGATCAAATCACGTCTTCTATCATCCAAAGTTACACACATACATATACATTCACATTCCAACATTAATCTATGATCAAAACAACTAATCCTAAGCTAAGGAAGGAAGAATCAAAGAAAGGAGAAGAAGAACAAGGAGCAAGAAGCTTACCACAACTGTGGTTAGCTAAGGAACTGATCACCAAACAACCTTACTGGCTTCCAAGCACAGCAACACACATCACTAGCATCATCATCATCAAACCCACATCAAAACTCTTCCAAATCCAAGGAGAAACAACACAAGATCAAGAAGAAGCAAGGAGAAGTAGGAAGGACGTGAGAAGCTGGAAATGGAGTGAGAAACCCTTGCTCATCGGCCAAGGGGAAAACTTAAAGAAGAAGGCAAAGAAAGGGTAATGCACGGGTCAAGGAGTTAACAAAAACGGTTGCAGCCGCAGGAAACCGCGGGGGGGTTCACTGGGCCACGGGACGGGAATCCGCTGGGGCGGCACAAATGCCCCGGGGGCGGCTAAGGTAAGCTAGGTCCAAAAAGACTAAGGCTCTTACACATCCATCCCTCCAAATTGATTCTGATGAGTCATCTGGAGTACCTGGGGTCGAAGCTCATGCTCATGTGCTGCGGGATCTCCAAAGTTAACTCCAGGATGGTTAAATAGTAGATTTTCCCCTGACCGAGATTAAGCTACTAACTGAATGATGGAGAAACTTAGAGCCCACATGAGAGAGATGCTTCGTCACCAGAAAAAAGGAAGAGCTCATATTCAACCCATGGAACACGTGCAGCCGGACTGAGATCCCATGGGTGACTTGACCGAGATTTAGAAAACAGTAGCCAAAGTAAAATAAAATCGACGCTCAAGAGAAAATCTCGGCTAAATCTCGGCCGAATCGGGCACGATCGTGACCGAGATTTCGTCTTCGATCTTTAGCGTCATAGGGATCTCGGTCCGAGATAAGTGAACAATAGCTCCTATCACGGACCGAGATTGGTGGATCTCGCTGAGAAAAAATCTCCACTTGGGCACTTGATCTCGTTCGTTCCTAACTCAACTTCTTCTCCTTCCTTAGCTCGTATGATTGCTCATAAGCACAGATAGATTAAAAACCAAAACATAAAACTGTAATATATAAATCAAAAGGTTTATACAAGGTACCGCTGAGTACAATCAAAACATAAACTGTACATAACAAAAGATCCCATATCCACGATAACGACCTAGTGTACGGAGCCCTCAGCGGATCACCCACTCTTTATCACTCTGCAGTTCTCCTAACCTGCAAAGTATACTACAACACGGTATAAAACGTTAGCTAAACATACATATATAAGATAAGCATAAGCACATACACACATCATGATATCACACATTTACCCAGTTTATTATCTTTATATAAATGGTCCAACACTCAAATCATATATAAATATGTATATGAACATATGTGACACGAGGAATATATAATCCTCGCCTCTGGGTGCTCATGCCAGCTGGAGTGGTGCCAGGTCACACCTCCCGTGTACCCTAAGGGAGTGGAGAGTGCCCGAACCGTGTACCAGATCTGGACAACCACAGAGAACCGCCCAAACGGAATGAAAGGGAGAGCTGTCACAACCCTACAATGGGCAGTCACAAAACCATAGGTCGGTAATAATCAGTATCGCATGCTATCAAGCATATATCAAACACCACTCATGCATGCATCCAATATAAGGATGGTAGCTAAGTAAGTCCTATGCACTTACCTCAATCTCGAAGTACTCTCAAGTATGATCAGCTCCAAACTTGGAGACCAGCACGGCCTATACAAGGCATACCGAGATATCAAATCTCCTATCAAACAAAGGGTCACACTCAGACCCAAGGGATCCATATGGATCATATCCAACATATAAACCTCGATAATCTACTAAACCTCAAAGCCATAACCGGCGTATATCTATATCATACTCATTATCATTCTATCCTCATAAACATACCTAGCAGGCTACTAACCGCTCATACTAGGAAAAGGAAAGTATCTACACTACTCTAGGTAGATCCGGGACAAGACGCACTGCGTGAAAGAGGGACGCAGGGGCGAAGCAAGGGTAACCGCAGGCGGCGACACTCGGCCGCAGACGCGTGACGGTGACCGCGGGCAAGTGCATGCGCAGAAAGACCGGGCGCAGGCGCTGGGACCGTGGCCGCGGGGCGGCGGCTTCCGGCGCAGGTGCGGTGACAAGGCTCCCAGGGGCGGCGGCTTCCAGGCGCGAGGCGACATGTAGAACGTAGGCCGACTTCTCTTCCACTCTTACGTGATCAAATCACGTTTCTCCATTCCAAAACCAAACACATATATATACATAGACATTTAAGATCTATACACCTTCAATACATCTAATCCTAAGCTAAGGAAGAGGAATCAAGGAAGAAAGAAGAGAAGAAGAAGACTTACCACGGTTGTGGTCCTAGGCAGCAAGGGAAAATCAACAACACACTGTCAACTGTTTCAAGCACAGCAAAACATCCACACATCATCATCAAACCACTAAAGCACACAAACTCTTCCAAACTCAAGGAAACTCAAGCATAAGATCAAGGAGAGGAAAGGAAGCAAGAAGGACGTGAGAAGACTGGAGAAAGAAGATGAAACCCTTGCTCATCAAGCCAAGGAAGAACTTAAGGAGAAAGAAAAGAAAGGTAAAGCACGAGTCCAAACGACCAACAAAACCGGATGCAGCCGTAGGGGTGGTTCCTTGAGCCTCAGGGGCGGCTCCCTAAACCCGCGGGGTGGCTAAGACCAAAACAAGCTCCAAAAACTAAGGCTCTTACACCTCACCTCCCTAAAAAAAAGTTTCGTCCCGAAACTTGTGAAATCCTCAAACCACTCGGACTCATAAGCTGAGGTACAACTCTCTCTATAACCTAAAACACAAGCATGGAGGAAATCATCAACTCCAGCAACAAGATCACTATACTATCCAAGGCATAGAGGAAAAACATCTCTAGTCAAACCATCATCACACATCACAGGACATAGAGGAAAAACATCTCTAGCCGTATCATACTCATAACAGAAGGGCATGGAGGAAAAACATCTCCAGCAAAACTATGTCCACCAAAATAGCATGGAGGAATAACCATCTCCAGCTGAATCCTAATCGTATCACAATAACATGGAGGAAAGAGCCATCTCCAGCTATAAACCGCAATCGTACTAGCACATCAAGATCTAATAAGATCACATATCACATCATAGCTAGTACGAAATAACACATCATAGCATATAAGCACATAATCACAAACACTCACCAAGATAGTACTAAGATCTACTCGTCGATCCTACTGGTACATCAATCTCGGCATAAAACTCTGGATAATTCCTCTGAATACTATCCTCAGTCTCCCATGTAGCCTCATCAGGTCCTTGTCTCTCGACCACTGTATCCTCAGCATAGGAATGTCCTTCGAACGCAGGCGTCTCATACCTCGTTCTAAGACTGCAATCGGGTGCTCAATAATGGTGTGGTCCGGCTCGCCCACCAAATCATCATAACTCACGATGTGTCTCGGATCTGGTATGTACTCCCTCAGTTGAGACACGTGAAATATAGGGTGAACACTCTCTTAATCTCGGAGGCAAAGCTAACCTTTATGTTGCGCTCCCAACCCGATCCAGAATCTCAAACGGTCCGACATATCGGGGGCTCAACTTCCCCTTAATGCCAAATCGTTTAACACCTCGTGTTGGAGACACTCTCAGCCCACATGGGCTCCTACTCTGAACTCTATGGGTCTACGCCTCCTATCTGCATAACACTTCTGACGGATCAGTGCAGTCAACATCCTCTCTCTAATCAGTGCTACACGAACAACATCATCCTGAATCTGATCAGGTGTCAATCATTTAACACAGCTCTGCTCATCCCAGCATAATGGTGTACGACACCTCTGTCCACACAGTGCCTCATATGGGGTCATCCCAATAGATGCATGCCAGCTGTTGTTGTATGAGAACTCAACTAGTGAGAGATGATCCGTCCACACTTGTCCCTAATCCAACACACAAGCTCGCAGCATATCCTCCAGTGTCTGAATGGTCCTCTCTGACTAACCATCTGTCTGAGGATGGAACACAGTAGTGAAGTGCAAACTCGTCCCCAAGGCAGTCTGAATCTGCTGCCAACCTCGAGGTAAATCGTCCATCTTTGTCTGAGACGATCGTCCTCGGTACACCATGGAGTCTCACTATCTGTCTAGTGTACTCCTCAGCTAATCTGCTCACTGGGCACGTTTCCCGAATAGGGATAAAATGTGCCGTCTTCGTCAGCCTGTCCACTATAACTCAAATGGCATCAAAGCTCCTGCTCAGTCTCAACTCAGTCACAAAATTCATGGTGACATCCTCCCACTTCCTCTGTGGAACAGGCAGTGGATGGAATTCACCTCCAGGTCTGCAATGCTAGATCTTGACCTGCTAACAAGTCGCACACTGTGCCACAAATCTGGCAACATCAGGCTTCAGCCCTCCCCACCAATATGAACGTCTCAAGTCCTGGTACATCTTACTTGTACATGGGTGCACTGAATAAGGCGTATAGTGAGCATCCTGTATATCCTCTGACGTAGATCTACATAAGCAGGTACACAGACGTGACCGCGGCGTCTCAATACTCCATCTGCTCCTAGAAGAAACCGTGGTACCTCATCCAGAGACATCCTCTCTCATATCTTCATCAGTGTCGGGCAGGTTTCCTGTTTCTGTTGGATCTCACCCAATAGATCAGGAAGAACCTCTAAAGTACTCAACTGGGCATCCACATAGGAAACTAGATGTCCAACTCTAACCAGATCAGATCCCTCTGTAACTGATGTTGAACTGTCAATCTCGAAACGCCTTCTCTCGAGGCGTCTTCCTGCTCAGGGTGTCGGCAACAACGTTGGCCTTCCCTGGATGATACAGAATCTCCAAATCAAAGTCCTTGATCAGCTCAAGTCACCTACGCTGGCGGTTATTCAACTCCCGCTGCGTGAAGGTATACTTCAGACTCTTATGGTCTGTGAAGATCTGACATGTGGCACCATACAGATAATGTCTCCTGATCTTCAAGGCATGAACTACAACTGCCAACTCCAAATCATGAGTCGGGTAGTTCTCCTCATACGTCTTCAGCTGTCTAGACGCATATGCAATCACTCAGTCTCCCTGCATCAATACACATCCCAAGCCTAGCTTGGATGCATCACTGGAAACACAAAAATCAGCTATACCCTCTAGTTGGGCCAAAATTGGAGCAGAAGTCAAACGTCTCTTCGGCTCCTCAAAACTCTGCATACACTGATCAGACCATACAAATCTGGTATTCTTCCTCAGCAGATTCGTCAGTGGACGGGCAATCACAGAAAATCCTCCACAAAGCGTCGGTAATAACCGGCTAGGCCAAGAAAGCTACGTACTTCCTTGACGTTCGTCGGTGTCGTCCAAGCTTCTACTGCCTCGATCTTTCCCGGATCCACCTTGATCCCTTCAGCTGAAACAACATGACCCAGGAATGCTACCTCTGGCATCCAGAACTCGCACTTAGAGAACTTAGCATAAAGTTCTCTATCTCGTAAAACCTGCAATACAGTCCTCAACTGCCCTGCATGCTCCTCTCTGCTACGAGAGTACACTAGAACATCATCTATGAAGACCACCACAAACTTATCCAGGAAGTCGATGAATATGTTGTTCATCAATTCCATAAAGACTGCTAGGGCGTTCGTAAGCCCAAATGGCATCACTACAAACTCGTAGTGTCCATATCTAGTCCGAAAGGCTGTTCTGTGCACATCCTACTCTCTCACCCTAAGCTGGTGATATCTTGAGCGCAGGTCAATCCTAGAGAATATAGTCGCTCCCTGAAGCTGATCTAAACAGATCATCAATACGAGGCAATGGATACTTGTTCTTGATGGTCACATTGTTCAGCTCTCTATAATCAATACATAGTCTCAACGATCCGTCCTTCCGTACGAAGAGGATAGGTGCTCCCATGGGGATACGCTAGGGCGGATAAAACCCTTCAAAGCCAACTCCTCAAGTTTCTTCTTCAGCTCCAGCTTCTCGACAGGCGCCATCCGATATGGGGCCTTCGAGACCGGTCTCGTACCAGGCTCTAAATCAATGCCAAAGTCCACGCTCCTCTGAGGCGGCAAACTGGACGGCTCAACGAATACAGCTGTGAACTCACAGACCACACTGGGATATCCTCTAGTGCTGGACTCTCCCCCTCCTTCATGGCATAACACCAAAAGGCCTCACAACCCTGTGCAATTAATCTCGTTGCCCGTATCGCACTGATAACCATGCCTGATTTTTCAAAGGTCCCAATCTCGGAAAACCTCTATCTGTCCTAACTCGGTAGAGAGGGTTATAGTCCTCCTACCTACATCTAAGACTGCCTGATGCCTATCCATCCAATCCATACCTAGAATGACTTCTTCATGCTCTAATGACATGACAAGAAGTCAACAAGCAATACACGGGTTCCTACAGAAATGGGACAGTCACGGATCTCACGGGTACCTCTGACCCTACTACCATCGGGTAACCTATACTAAAGGGTATCCCCTCAGTCGTATCTAGACTCAGACGCTCAACACATGCCTCAGATATAAAAGAATGTGTAACACCCATATCAAACAAGACTCTAACAAGCAAACCACGAATCAAAATGGTACCTGTAGCAGTCGGTGCAGCTGGCTCCTTTGCTCAAAAACTCTACCCTTAGCTCCTCTGGTATTTGTGGTACTCCCACCACGACCTCTGCCTCTACTCGGCCCAAGAGCAGATCCTTGAGTCATAGGACGGTCTGGGACTCTCTGCTGTCCTTGTGTCTGTTGTTGCTGAGGTGACCTCTGCCCACCTCCCGCTACACTGGCAGGAGAAGAACCCTGCTGAGATGAAGCTCCACCCCGTCTACAGAATATATGTCTATGACCTAGACTGCCACAGATGTAACAAGTAACTGTCTGCCTCGTGCACTCTTGCCACATATGTCCATAACCACCACAGTTGTAACATTGTGGTCTCTTATCTGCAACTGGTGCAGATGAGGAATAACTCTGCCCAGTCCGCTGTCTCTTCTCAAACCCTCCGGTTTGAGAAGCTCTCCTCTGCCCAGCCCGCTCTTGCTCATAATTTGAAGCTCTGTCCTGATAATCCATCAGAGACTCACAATGAAAGCCCGCCATATAGGTCCGGGTAGCATCCCTCAGTGGTCGGGAGAAAAGATACACATGCTGATCTGCAGGAGGTACAGGTGGACCCAGCAAAGCCAACTCCTCTTGGAATCTCCTGATGGCCTCTGAGACTGGTACATCTTCAAAGTCTGCCTCAACGAAATCCCGCAGTTGCTCCCTCCTCAATGAGGCAGGCAAAAACGCTCTCTTATCATGGTCCTCATCTGATCATAACTGGTAACCTGACCCCGTATAGATCTCCACCAGTATTGTGCCAAGTCTCGGAATAGAGTATACACTAACTCTATTTGTCTGTCTATAGGACACCTAATAGACTCCAGAGCTGAGTCTACATGTCCGATCCACAGCTCAACCTCTAGCCCCACCTTCCTAGAGAAAGAGGGTACTCTCATCTGATGGAATGCCTTCAACCAAGTATCTGGTCGAGGCCCTCTATACTCCTCTGGAACTCGAGCAGTCTCAGCAGCATGTGTCTGTACAATTGGCACTTGAGTAACTTCATGGGATCTCTCAGATGATCCCTCCTGTGCTGGCAGATCAGAGGCACGTCTACCTGCTCTGGCAGCCTCCTCAACTCGTCTGATATACTCGCGGAATGTTGGTCCCTCCATGGAGACACGATGCGAGTCATCTGACTGGACTCTCTGTGATCCCTGTCTCCCAGCTGCCCCGTTCCCAGTCTCAGGAACGACACTCTCAGCAACATCCTCGTGAGTCTCCTCCATGGAGACACGATGCGAGTCATCTGATTGGACTCTCTGTGATCCCTGTCTCCCAGCTGCCCCGTTCCCAGTCTCAGAACGACACTCTCAGCAACATCCTCGTGAGTCTCCTCCGTTGCACGTGGATCAACAGCGGAAATCCTACCCCGTCCTCTACCTAGAGGGGGTCTACCCCTACCTTGTCCAACTAAAGGTAAGACTCTAGTCTGAACCATCTACAGAGGATATAAACCTAACTTAGAAGGCTATATATGCCATATGTATAGATATATAAGTCCATCACAACATCACATAAGGTAATATCTAATCCTCGCCTCTGGGTGCTCATGCCAGTTGGAGTGGTGCCTGGTCACACCTCCCCGTGTACCCTAAGGGAGTGAGAGTGCCCCGAACCGTGTACCAGATCTGGACAACCACAGAGAACCGCCCATATACCCAGCGGAATGAAAGGGAGAGCTGTCACGGCCCTATAATGGGCAGTCACTAAACCATAGGTCGGTAATAATCAGTATCTCATGCTATCAAGCATATATCAAACACCACTCATGCATACATCCAATACAAGGATGGGTAGCTAAGTAAGTCCTATGGACTTACCTCGACCTCGAAGTACTCTCAAGTATGATCAACTCCAAACCTGGAGAACAACACGGCCTATACAAGGCATACAGAGATATCAAATCTCTTATCAAACAAAGGGGTCACACCTAGACCAAGGGATCCATATGGATCATATCTAACTTATAAACCTCGATAATCTACTAAACCTCAAAGCCATAACCGACATATATCTATATCATACTCATTATCATTCTATCCTCATAAACATACCTAGCATGCTACTAACCCGCTCATACTAGGAAAGGAAAGGATCTACACTACTCTAGGTAGATCTGGGACAAGACACACCTGCGTGACAAGAGGGACGTAGGGGCGAAGCAAGGCAACCGCAGGCACGACGACACTCGGCCGCAGGCGCGGTGACAATGGCCGCAGGCAAGCGCATGCGCGGAAAGACGCGGGCGTAGGCGCTGGACCGTGGCCGCGGGGGCGGCGGCTTCCGGGCGCAGGGGCGGCGGCTTCCAGCCACGGTGCGGCGACAGTGCAGAACGTAGCCTCCCGACTTCTCTTCCACTCTTCACGTGATCAAATCACGTCTTCTCCATTCCAAAACCAAACACATACATATACATAGACATTTTAACATCAATACACCTTCAATACATCTAATCCTAAGTTAAGGAAGAGGAATCAAGGAAGAAAGAAGAGAAGAAGAAGACTTACCAATGTTGTGGTCCTAGGCAGCGAGAGAAGATCAACAACACACTGTGAACTGGCTCTCAAGCACAACAAAACATCCACACATCATCATCAAACCACTAAAGCCACACAAACTCTTCCAAACTCAAGGAAACTCAAGCATAAGATCAAGGAGAGGAAAGGAAGCAAGAAGGACGTGAGATGGGTGGAGAAAGAAGATGAAACCCTTGCTTATCAAGCCAAGGAAGAAACTTAAGGAGAAAGAAAAGAAAGGGTAAAGCACGAGTCCAACCGGTCAACAAAACCGGCTGCAGCCGCAAGAAACCGCAGGGGCGGAAAACAACACGAGCCGCAGGGGCGGCTCCCTAAACCGCGGGGGCGGCTAAGACCAAAACAAGCTCCAAAAACTAAGGCTCTTACATATACTTTGCAAAGTAGCACTAAACAAGGATAAAAGACACGAACTAAGGTTAAAACATGCATGCGGAAAGGGAAAACTACCTAAATGCTCTACTAAACTAGGTCGATATATAAATCATGTTATTTGTAGAGAATCCGTTTGTACCGAATTTCCATCCTAGATACCTTGAGACTTACCGGGTAATAGGTAGTTAGGATTGGAATTAGATGATCTTGAGACTTACCCGGCAATAAATTATCACCGAAGAAACATCCATCCCTATAGAATTTTCTTACCAAAGTTTTACGAGTTGTCTTGAGTCCAATATCATGAATGATAATCTTTAAACCTTAGAATCCCTCTTCCCCGATAAGTTGATATCCATTGTGTGTGTGTTTTAGTCTTATTATTTGTTTTTGATTGAAATCGATATTTGATCAAGAACACCCCAAAACTCAACCAAAAACATGAATCTTCTAACTCTTACCTCTTCTTTCTACTTCTTAGTCTAGACTTGTACTATCTTTGATCATTGTGCAAATCGAACCACCAACGTCCTTGTCTTCGACCTTGAGTACTTACCGTACTACCTAACGCCCATACATTGTAGGTTCGCTACTAGTTAGATATTTATTACAAGTTATAAATTTTAAAACTAAACATATCGTGTCTTGTGAGCTTACGAGTCTTTGTCACTCACTATTGACACGAATTTGTATGGTCGCAATTTAGCGAACATTGACATCATGCGCACTAAGTAAGAAGTAGTAAGAAGAGATGTAAAAAATTTGTTAATCATAGTGATATATAGAGAGAGATAAATAGGATCATGTAGGAACTTATTCTTGTGTAGGGAGTAGAAACCTATCATAGTCACGTGATCTAATTAAATGAACAATTCAGATTTCATACTAAATATGGAAAAATGTTCTATAAAATATTAAAGCAATTAATAACATACCTTATTTATCAATAGAATATATCTAATTATGTTGACAAAATACAAACACAAACTCAATATTACGATTGAAACTCAAATGTTTTGATCGAAACCAGTTTATATAAAGTAGAAAAGTGCAATGTGCCATTCAAAACAATAGCATTTTTGGTCGAATTAATTTCAACTTTAACATAAGAACCATCGATATATTTTGTCCAAAATACACATATTACGCTCGAAAAAGACATGTAAAACGAATTAACTACACATTCCGATCAGAATACAAGTATTTCGATCAAAACGAAGACAACTCACAACACAATAGAAACATATTTTACCCAAAAATACACATATTGCGCTCGAAATATACTTATTAAACGAATTAACTACACATTTCAACCGGAGTACAAATATTTCGAACGAAATACAAACAACTCACAAGAGCAGTTGAAACATATTTTTCCCCAAAATACACATATTATGCTCGAAATGGACATATTAAACAAATGAACTACACATTTCGATTGGAATACAAGTATTTCGATCGAAATCCAAACAACTCACTACAACAGAATAAACATATTTTGCCCAAAATACACATATTACGCTCAAAATATTTAAGACGGCCAGTAATTGTAGAATGTTGATTGACAATATTTTGTGTTTCAAAGTTGATAATCTATTATTTGCAACTGTGTTTTTTAGTTTTAATCATGCGAATCACGCCCATAAAATCCTACGATTCACCAAAATCTTGAACGTTCTTTTAGTAATCTCTTAGAGGTTCCTACTCCCTACTCAAAAATAGGTTTGCACTCGAACTTGTATATATATGGTATGTAAAGGTATTTTCAAACATAGAACAAGAAAGGAATTTCAACATGGTCGGAAATGTTCGATTCAAATACAAAGAGATATTGATTGCTAGCTTAAAAAAAACAGATATGTACCTTGCGATTAGGGGAAACAACATTTTCATATCTTAATCTATATCTATTATATATAACTAAAGTAGCATACGGATTGCTGACGTGACACTATAAGTTTCAGGATTTCAGCCAAATCACCATATATTACTAAATTACCACTCCCTAAAAATATACATTTTTAAAACCTGATTCTTAATTATTAAAGTTGTTAAATTTAAAGACTGGATTCTTAAAGTTTTTAGGGTGAAATTAGTAAGTGTGTAGGTTTTTTTTATCAAGGAAAACAAAGTGTGTAGGCAAAATTTTATAGAAACACTAACTATGCACTTTCTATTTGTGAGGAACCCTTCTTTTAAATAGTAATACCCAATTTTTTGTAACACCCCAAATCCGTAGGACTCGGAGTACTACTGGCTAGGATCTCACAATGGATCCTGAACCTAGCTTGACAACAATTTCACAGATCTTACAACAAGGCACCGATAGATTAAAACAAAACATGAAACTGATATATATATTATATATATATATATATATATATATATATATATATATATATAGATCAAAAGGTAATACAATATACTGTTGAGTACAAACAAACCAAACTATACATCAAAAACCCATATCCCGATACCGCCCCAGTGTACGGAGCCCTCAGCGGATCACCCACTCTGAATCACTCTGCAGCTCTCCTATCCTGCAAAGTGTCTACAACACGGCATGAAACCGTTAGCTAACCATACACAAATTAGGAATATGCTAGAGCACAAACGCACATCAGAAATCTTAACATATCAACATGCTTTCATACATTTACCCGGTTCATTATCTTTATAAAGTCCATTACTCAACTCATATATAATATCCATATAAACATAAGTGACACGAGGAATATAAACCTCGCCTCTAGGTCCAATAACCAGCTGGAATGGTGCCTGGAACACTACCTCGTGTACCCTAAGGGAATGGGAAGTGTCTGAACCGTTTACCAGGTCTGGCCTGCCTACAGAGAACCTCCCAGACTCCCAGCGGGATGAAAGGGCAACTTATCACCGCCCTACAATGGGCAATCAATACATCATAGGTCGGTGACCATCATAACACATGATATAAACATATAACACACACCACTCATGCATAACATCCTATAAAGGAATGGCAGCTAAGTAAGTCCCACGGACTTACCTCAACCTCGTAGTCGTCTCACTGGATCAACCTCAACTCAGTCCACTCCCAACTGGAGGATAACACGACCTATACAAGGCATACATAGATATCAAACTCCTATCGCAGAAAGGGTCACACCTAGACCCAAGGGATCCATAAGGGATCTTATCCAACTCGTAAACCTCAAAGCCCTAATCGGCCATTCCATATCATACTCATCAACAACCGAATCCTAGCATGCTACAACCGCTCAACTAGGAAAGGAAAGGATCTACCTAGCTTTAGGTAGACCCCGGACAAAGCGCACCTGCGTAACAAAAGGCGCAGGGGCGGAGGCAAGCAACCGGGTGCGGCGGAACGTAGCCGCGGCGGTGACAAGGGACGCTGGCAAACGCAGGCACGCCTGGCACGACGCGGGCGTTGTGACACGGTAACCGCGGGCGGTGACTTCTGGCCGGGGCGGCGACAGTGCAGAATGCAGTCTCGGGTCTTGCCACGGGTGCCGGCAAGACCAATCTCGGCCCAAAGCCAATCTTGGCCATGGTCCAATCTCGGTCCGAAAGAAAGGGCTCTCACATTTTTAATACCCAACCTTCATCATGTACCCAACTTAGGTTACCAAAAATTTGTTACCCAATTTTGATACCCAACGTTCTACATTCAAATTCACTTATGTTACCCAACTTCGTTGTTACCGAGTTTTAATACCCAACGTTCTATATCCAAATTCACTTATGTTACCCAACTTCGTTGTTACCCGATTTTAATACCCAACGTTCTATATCCAACTTCACTTCGGTTACCCAACTTCGCTGTTACCGATTTTAATACCCAACGTTCTACATCCAAATTCACTTATGTTACCCACTTCGTTATTACCCGATTTTAATACCCAACGTTCTACATCCAAATTACTTTGTTGTTACCCGATTGTCCCAACGTTCTATATCCAATTCACTTCAGTTACTCCAAACTTCGTTGTTACCCGCCCGATTTTAATACCCAACGTTCTATATCCAACTTCACTTCGGTTACCCAACTTCGTTGTTACCGATTTTAATACCAACGTTCTATATCCAACTTCACTTCGGTTACCCAACTTCGTTGTTACCCGATTTTAATACTCAATGTTACTTAACCGATTTTAGCATGATGGTGAATTGCATGACACAATGCAAATTTTTGCATCTAGAAAATTTAGCAAATAAATCATTACCCAAGAAACAATAAATTTTCATCTTTTCTATTTTTAATGTATATCAAAGGGACCCGTAAATCTTTGAATTGATTGGATGTACCAGAGTTGAGGTTTCGGTGTTTCTCGTTGTTTAATAGCTATTTCTCTTGAGCTAACTCATTTTGAGTTCAATTGTTGATGATCACAAATTTTGTGGATAAGGTGACAACCTGAAGTTTAGTTGTGTTTTATATTCATTGATTTTGATAGCAAATCGCTTTGTTTATCTAGAATCAGGTGGCATATTTTCTACCATAAAAAAGAGTAGTGTTTTGTTACACCACTAAATCCTACTATTTGGTCCTCCGTTTGCAGCTCAGAGACAAGTTGGGAAACTACTCTCCAAATGAAAAAAGCTCAAGTTCACACCAGATAAGTCACAACCTTAGATGACAATGCATCCCTTTTCCACTTGCTAAACCACTTGCTCAGAGACAAGTTAAAATCCCTCGATAACTTAATTTGCTAAACACATTGGTTTTAAAATTGTTTATGTCCCTCAGTTTAACCTGCACACTTTTAGCTTCTGCTTGAGCCCTTAACAAATTGTTTATGTCCGATCATGTGGACTCTATGAACACCCTGATCCTCAACAAGTCGATCCCACCACGCTAGACAACTCCTCTTTTAGCTTCTGCTTGAGCCTTTCTTCCTCTTGTCTCCTTGCCATCGTCTTCCGACTGCCAAACCAAATGCATCATCATTACACAAACAACCAAAAACTGAATTTAGCAATCAACGTTGAGAATCTGAAACAGGTAAAATATGAGTAATTTGGGGACAAATAGAATTAAAAATGGTAAGAAAATTTACAGTTTGATGGAAAATGGAAGGATAAACCTGATTAGGGTAAATGACTGAAGCAATGCTTTGAAAAAAAAGTATCACTTGAACCCCATTGTTTACGGTCAGGTTAACTAGTCAAATAGAAAAAAATATTCAAAATATAAATAATTTGTAGTTGAACATGTCAATTGAACAATTGTCTAATTTGATTGATAAGTAAGTATTCAGTTTTACCCGTGCAACAATGCTTTGAAATGCAGGTCAAAAACGTTGCCTGTAAAATTCATTGAACAGAAGGGTAAACAACACTAATAACGTTGTGAACATTGTACAGGTTGGTGCTTGCTTTGTAGCAGATATGAATGCAACTAAGGGACAAGCAATTGCATCACAAACATGTTCAACATACTTCGAAAAATTGCATCTAAATGATACATAACTCTACGTGTAATGAGAAGTTGTCACTATGCAAAGATGTCTGACGACCTTAACATATTGTTAATGGAAGCTCCAAAAAAAGAGCATTGGCCATTTTGTTCATCCTGACATGCAGGTTGGACTGGTAAGCGAGGATTTGGATCTAGGTAGTGGAGATTACTCCAAGTGGGACTCGTCTTCAATTCCCAGAACCAACCCTTGACATGGTACAAGGTAAACTCAAATAATGACATAATATTTTCAGATTTTGTATAGATTTATGTGTTTCTACTATGAATTTGAACAAATTCCTGTTCTGATCTTGGGCATAGAAATCATAATAGTGAAAACAAGTAGAAATCACAAAGCATCAGTTCCAATACAATTGATGCAAGAGAATTAGCATCACCCTTATGATAGAGAATGAGATTGCAAGAGAGTTCCTTCCTGACAGTCCAAAAACTGCACAGATCCTGAACTATCAGCAGTAACTAGAGTACCAGACCTCAAACATAAAGAAGTCATTGGATATGCAGTTATGCACTGTGTTTTGAGCAGTGAGCAATTCGAAGAGAGCAAATAATAAATTTCAAAGGAACAACAGGAAATCAAAATGTAAACCTCGGATTTTGATTCAAAGATCGACCTTACACTTAGACTTAAAAGTAGTACCAAGTGCAGGTGTCGTCTTCTTGTTGGTAGCATTCCGTTTCAGTTCAAATCCACGAATTCCATCGCAAGTAACTTGAATCCCAACTTTATTGCTCTTCAATTTCCCCATCTTCACTTCAACTTGTATCAACCTGCACACACTCAACGTTCTTCTTCCCTAGATCCAACTTCAATCCACTAACGAATCCGAATCTAGATCTCGACTCAGAATTGCGGAGACAGTTCCTTTCAGAATCGTAGTATTCCCTGGAACATGAGTAAAAGTAGGGAGAGTACCATTCCCAACGTCTAATCCAGAAGAAGCTACATCAACAAAGAATTGGTCGTAGAAGAAGGTGATTTTTTGGTTAAGATTTTTAGCCGAGAGAGTGAAATCAAGCTTCGATGTGAAATGCGAGAACGAAGAAGGATCTGATGGAGTCTAGAGATTAAAAGACGAGATCCGCCCGAGGTTACAGAAAACGTTGGACGTTTGGGACGATAAAGAACGTAGAAGATGCAACCAGCTATGGCGGTGAGAAGGAGAACAGAGAGAATAAAGATTAGCGTCGAGGTAGCAATGATGACGAAGAAATGGCGACGGGCAGCAATCGAAGATGAAGAAATCGGGCGAAAGAAGAAAGCGAAGACTGAGAAGACGAATCGCCAGAGAGGTGAGAGCCGATATGTAAGAGCCAGAAAATTTCTTATTTATTTATTTATTTATTTTTCCGGAAACCGACTCGGGTTACCGATCTAGTTGAATCGAATAAAATATCTCTTTGATAGATAGGGAGTACGGCTATATTGTTTGGTTCCTCTTGCTAGCCATCTTCATTCTTGTACTGTAACACCCCAAATCCGCGGGACTCGGGATGCTACGGGCGAGCCCTCACAATGGGTCCTGACCCTTAGCTTGACAACAATTTCACCGGACCTTCCCAAGGCACAAATAAAGGCGAAAACTCAAAACGTTTTTAATGTATGCGGAAACCGAAAAGTAAAGATACAAGGTGGAAACTCAGCCGAGTCCTAAAAACGACACAACTCCAACCAACCCGCTCTCGTAACCCCGTGGAACTCATAAAACGTACACTATCGCTCTAATCCAAGTCTACAGATCGCATCACATCAAGACCTCGCAAGGTAGAAATATCTCAAACATAATCACATAATCACACAAAACAAACACGGAAGATCTCGGGGCTAACCCGCCAGTCCTATCGATGTCGTTAAATCTGCGTAAAACTCAGGATAGTTCCTCCGGATACTATCCTCCGTCTCCCATGTAGCCTCATCGGCTCCTTGCCTCAACCACTGAATCCTCAGCATCGGTATCTCCTTCGATCGAAGGCGTCTCGTACTCCGCTCTAAAACTGTTATCGGTGCTTTGCAAAAGTATGGTCCGGCTCGACCACTAGGTCCTCATGACTGATGGTGTGTCTCGGGTCGTGTATGTACTCTCTCAACTGAGAGACGTGAAATACCGGATGTATACCTTCTAGCCAAGTCGTCCTGTACCTGATCTGGAGCTATAACGCTAGAACTCCCCGCTCGTCCCAACATAAGGGAGTACAACATCTCCGTCCATACAATGCCTCATACGGTGCTATCCCAATCGACGCGTGCCATAATTTTTGAGGTAAAACGCCTGTTCCTGTCCGAGAGGATGGTCCTAGGTTCTCCATGTAATCTCACAATCTGACGGGTAAACTCCTCGGCTAAACGACTCACCGGCCACGCTTCCCGTATAGGGATGAAACGTGTGGTCTTCGTCAACCGATCTACTACTACCCACCAATAAGATCTCCTAATGTCCTGGTACATCTTACTCGCGCATGGGTGCATAGAGTAAGGTGTGGAATGTGCCTCATGCAAAATCCGCTATCTCAACTCCTGATCCAACGGGACACAATTACGCCCCTGACGTCTCAATAGTCCGTCTGCTCCCGTGATAAATTGTGGTGCCTCTTCTCGAGACATCCTGTCCGGATCCTCGTCAAAATGGGACATCTCTCCTGCTTCTGCAGGATCTCTCCGGACAGGTCAGGTAGTACCTCCAACTCGGACAAACTACAGTCCGTACCGGGAACCGGATATCCAACTCCAAACCCACCAATCCCTCTGCAGCTGAGGTTGAACCGTAAGCCGAGCTATCGCCTCCTCTTGAGGTGTCCTCCTACTCAAAGCATCGCGACTACGTTCGCCTTCCCGGGATGGTATAAAATCTCCAAGTCAAAGTCCTTAATCAGCTCAAACCATCTCCTCTGGCGGTTATTCAACTCCCGTTGAGTGAATATATGCTTCAGACTCTTATGGTCTGTGGAGATCTGGCATGTAACCCCGTACAAGTAGTGTCGCCAGATCTTCAGGGCATGAATCACTGCCGCTAGCTCAAGATCGTGGGTAGGGTAATTCTCCTTGTACGGCTTCAGCTGCCGAGAAGCGTACGCGATAACCTTACCTCTCTACACCAAAACGCACCCCAAGCCTAGCTTGGCGGCGTCACTATATACCACAAAATCCTCTACGCCCTCAGGTTGGGCTAACACAGGGGCGGAGGTCAACCTCCTCTTCAGCTCCTCAAAGTTGTGCTGACAAGGCTCGACCAGACGAACCTGGTAGACTTCCTTCTCGGAGACTCAACTTCCTTCTCGGTCTTCCTAACTGCAACACTTCCATTATGTTTCTTCTTTGCTTGTCTCTAACAAAGAAGATCGAACTTTCAATTTACACCGTTGGCTTTGGTTCTTGTCTAACCAACCTTTGATGTTACGTTTCCTCCATTCTTGTTGCAAGATCTAAGTAATGAAGGAAATACTTTGCTTCAAACTTCTTCTACTAACGGGAAACGTATGCTATAACTTTTACATCGTCTCTTCATACTCAATCAAGACCACGTAGGACCACTTGTACACTTCAAATCGATCATACCTCGAGGAAATTTCGAAACAGTTGCACCTATGAATCTCCTCTTATCTCTCAACAACTCCATTGTCCATTTCTTCCCACTCAATACTTCATCGTCATCCGGAGTAGGTTAGCCATCGGTGGTGTTACTTGGGAAATCTCTCCAAAATCGGTAATGATCGGCACATCCCAGAAACTTGTAACTTCTTTCACGTCCTTCGGGGTTGTCAACCCGAGACAACTGGTCATACAACTTCACTCTTCTTCGAGAGTAGACCAGAATGTCCTATTCGGGCATTGGTAAGCCCATATGGAATCACTACAACTCGGAGTGACCATGGTTTGTCCAGAATGCGATGTTTGCACTACCCCGGTCTCGACTTCTCAATTGGTGACAGACAAACCTTAACTCGATTTTAGAAGAGACCACCGACCCTTGCAACCGGTCGAGTAGATCATCTATACGTGGTAAGGGGGTACTTGTTCTTCATTGTAATCTTGTTCGGTTCATTGTAATCGATGTACAAATGAAGATAACCGTCTCTTTTCGCAACTGGTGTTCTCCATAACAACTTCAAATCAAGAGTTTAAGATATAATCTAAGCTCTTGTTACCGTTCTTTATGATTCCACAGCCTGGTTACTCTCCCCCACACTCATCCATAGACCACCCGCACATGCGCGGCTCTCCGTTGTCACCAATTAGCTAAAAACTGACCTTCTCACATGTCAATGACTTACCATTCTTCTATGCTTCCATGTTACCATTCTCATGAAGGCTACCCTCTCGGGGTACCTTAAACTCTGTTAGCTCATTCTTCATTCCACGCTTCCTTTTCCTTATGCGAGATAAATATACCCTTCTCGGCGTTGTTGAGTCACATGACTCGCCTTCATAGGCTTAACCGCTCTTCATGATATCTTGTAAGTGCGTCTTCTCAAAATCTCTAATGTTAGTTAGCATCCACGTGTTGCTCTCTCATCTTAGGATCATCATTTATACATACTTCCTCCTTTTTGGCGTTTCTTCGCCTTATCGTCATAACGAAAACCGGTCAACTCCGCGTGAATCCCCACCTTGCCATTCTTCTCATAACTCTCGTAATGTTGACTCTTCACTTAATGGTACCTCGTAAGCTTAACTTACGGTATCTTACATCTTCACACTTGGTTCGGATCTCCGCTTCTCATCTGACTCCAAAGGCTTAGGGCGTCTAAGGAAAGCTTCACTTCTCGTGATGGAACACTGCCTTTAACCTTGTTAGAATGCATCCATCTCCTCCTCGATTCGCCATCTTTAGTTGTCCACACGTCTTCTCGAAGAACTTAAGTTTGTTATCTCCATTGTTCTCGTCGTACGTAGTCCTCAAACCTCCAACGGTCTTGTTATCTCCTGATGAACACCGCCTTAAGTTTGTTATCTCCTGGCAGATGGAGAAATCTGCGCCCGAACCTCCCAACGGTCCTATCCCCAGCCTCGGGAACGATGACTCTCGGCGACGTCCTCTACAGAATCTCAACCGCTGGTGGATCCACAACTGGCGGTCTGCAATGGGGATACGTCCCCGACCCTCTCGCGCCTGGAGGTCTTCCTACTCGTCTCCGTCTCGGGACGGTAGGAGAAAGAGGGTTTACCCAGGCGGGTCCTACGTAAGTGGTAGCTCTCGTACGTGCCATCTAATAGCGTATGGCATTTACTTATGTATAACGTGTAGGTACTAATGTAATCTCGTATGATAAACTTCTAAAAACATAAAGGTAAACATTGTCATCAAGCACATCCAACACATACAAGTCCAAAACATCCTAAGGCCACATACGTAGCTAGGTACATACAAATCCACAAACATCCTAAGGTCATATATATATAACTATATATACCTATTTCTAATCCGAGATCTATGTCGCCGAGGTTTGCGGAAGGAGTGGTGGTCCCGCCACATTCTAACTCAAACCCGTCTCATGTATATGATTTGAAAACGAAAAGTCAGAACCCGTGTGGGTTCTGTTTATTCCTCATTCGGCCTTTAAAAGATTGTGAGTGCCATTGTTGTCAACCTGGCTCTGATACCACTTTGTAACACCCCAAATCCGCGGGACTCGGATGCTACGGGCGAGACCTCACAAATAGGTCCCGACCCTTAGCTTGACAACAATTTCACCGGACCTTCCAACAAGGCACAAATAAAGGCGAAAACTCAAAACGTTTTTAATGTATGCGGAAACCGAAAAGTAAAGATACAAGGTGGAAACTCAGCGAGTCCTAAAAACGACACAACTTCAATACGAAACTTAAACCGTACAACATAATCCACAATACGAAAACATAACCCAAAAACGTCTCCGTCCTATAATGTACGGAGACCCGACTGTCCACTCCTCCACCTCACTCGGCGGCATCCCTAACCTGTAAGTCATCTACGCAAACGGTTTAAAACCGTTAGCCTCATATTCTAGGCATTAGAAAGCGGTGAAGGCACAAACACATACATACCACACATCATAAAACACGCAAGTCCGGTTTATTATCTTTTTATTATTATGTCATCTCCCGTTCTAATTCAACTTCGGTTTGTGACACGAGACCACCGTGGTCTCGCCTCGGTCCCCACTTACCGGCAAAGAATGGTACGGATGAACCCAACCATCTGACCCGCCGGGCTAGTCGTTGAGAACCTCATAGACTCACTCGGTGTAGGCAGTGATGTCACCGCCCGTTATCATACACTTGGCCAGGTTATATAAGGTCGGTGGTCCTATTTACCGGTTTAGATTTATAACAAGAACATAAACACACACCACCAATCACACATCAATGCTAATACGTTAAATACGAGCTAAGTAAGTCCGAGAGTTACCTCGTCCCAATGCTAACTCACAAACGCCCTTCCTTCCCTTGGGAAGATGCACACAACCTGCTCACAACAAGATAACCATCAAACCCGCTCAACTCAAGAAGTCTAAGACTTCTACACAAATTATCTACGCAAGATCATTTGACTCTCATTCTATGACCGTATCCTAGAATCTCTCATACTCACATCTCACTCAACACATGAGGAGATATCTCAACAACCTACTAACTCTCATATGATCATACTCAAAACTCAAGAACGAGTAAAAGCCTACTAGGTCTATCATGCTCATCACACTCTCCACACATGAAAGTAACACCCAACAGTTCATAACCTCAAAGATAATAGTCCTCAACCCAAGAGGCACAAGCTAGCCTAGAAGATCAATCATGCTCACATGCTCATATCCAACAATTACATCGAGTCTTAGGGGCTCCTAGGTTCACAACCACTAAATGGTACTTCAAGCTACTCTAGATCCATCCTAGGCATGTTACTAACATGATTCAACAACAATACTAAGGAATGAACGAAGGAGAAGGGAGAGGAGGAACCTACTGTCGAAGAAACGCAGCCGCGGAGTCAAGCCGGCGCCCCGGCGGAGTAGAGGCCGCCCCTGCGGAACCAGGAGCCGCCCCAGCGGCGCTGCCAACCGCACCCGCGGCGGAAGGAGCCCCCGCGCCTTCCATGTCCTGGAGCCCTGGAGCCGCCCCGCGGCGGTGCTGAGCCGCTACCACGGCCGTGTTATGCCGCCCCTGCGGCTGGCCGCGCTACGGGCGTGATGATCCGCCCCGCGGGTTCTGTGCAGACATCGTCTTCTTCGTCTTCGATCGTGAATCCTTGGCTCCAAAGTCCTCCTTTCCTTGTTGGGTCTTCTCCAAACACTCCCTACTGATCTTAGGCTCCTCTCCACGACCTAATCGAGCTAAGAACGCAGCCATGCAAAGAGTTGAGTAAAAACCTCTCAAAAGCTTCATCCATGGCTATGGATGAAGGTGGGAAGAAGAAAGGGGTGAATCAGCAATGAAAGAGAAGGAAGGAAGAGGAAGAAGCTTACCACACTTGATCTGGGATCCCTTACTGCAGTCCACACATGCAAGAGTTGCAATCCAAATGGAAGAAGAGAGAGAGCAAAGAGAGGAAGAGAGAAAGGGAAATGAACGTGAAAGAGAAAGAGAGGAGAGAGAGAGGGAGGGGACAAGGGCTGTCAAGGGAGAGGGGACAACAGTTGTCATGTCATTCACCCCGGAACGAGGGTCGGAAATGACCCCTTGTCACTTCGACCCGGAACGAAGGGTCGGAAAGCGGAAAAAGAGGAAAAATGACGAGTCGGCTCGGGATTTTTCTTAGGATAAATCCCGGCTCTCGGCATCTCGGGATTACGGGATAACTACAAAGTGTTCCAAGTCCGGAATAATTAATAAAATTCCGGACGTTACATGTACGGATCACGGCCCAAACGGCCCATGTGCTACCCTTTTCTTCTATCCTTCAGTGGCCATTTGTGAGCATTCACCGGCCATTTTGCTTTTTTCTTCTTGTCGCGAACAGGGCCGGGTCCACTTTACGCCTTTACCCACTTCCAGACTCCAGGACGGCCCACCTTCTTTCTTTCTTCTCTTCTTTCCCGATGAGCAAGGGATTTTCTTCTCGCTCGTATCCCTGCACGATCTTCACGATCCTAACTACTCCGTTCTCTTCACGCTGGCGATCAACGACGCTCTTTCTTTCCTCCTAACGCACTCTCATCTCCATCACTGCTATCGCTCGAAACTTTGACCGGTACCGCTCAGAACTCTATTCTTCCCCTCGGCCAAAGACTGCAAAAACTAGACAAGCGAGCCATCGTCCTTCCAGCCTCGATTGTAGCGCTCCATCGCGACTACTCCGGCAACGACTCTCTGCTTCACTTCATCGGCGCCACGGTGGGGTCTCACATCTGAAGCAACGCCACAGTGGTTCGCTGTTGGGTCTTCTACATCAACGCAAGAAGGAGGTCGGCTCTTCGTCTTCATCGATCGGTTGTCGAACAGTGGAAGACCAGGGAGTCAAAGTCGGGATCTTGGACCAGACAAGTACCTCTGACTGCAGCATCTTCTTCTTCTTCGTTGGTCGAGATAGGTGAGTTGTCTTTCTTCCCTCTCTCTTTCTCGCTTTTGGTAACTTCCGTTCAGG
Source organism: Fagopyrum tataricum (assembly GCA_002319775.1). Lineage (NCBI taxonomy): Eukaryota > Viridiplantae > Streptophyta > Magnoliopsida > Caryophyllales > Polygonaceae > Fagopyrum > Fagopyrum tataricum. The sequence goes on along the minus strand of CM008284.1, from coordinate 41,733,537 downwards.
CGTGCATCGCTCACTTTCTCTCTGTCCCAATCACCATACCCAAGGAACGAGCAATCGCCTCTCATCGATCATCGCAGCAGCAGAGGTCTCGGTGTCGTCTCTGGAACAACACGGTAGAGGTAGAACCTTCATCTCCTTTCTCTCTTCTTTTTGTCGAGGGAATTAGCATGAATTGATAGGTAGGATTGCTTGGGACCACGGGTTTTTGAACACATGATGTAGTAGTTGGAGGATATTACGAAATTTGGCTTGCAGTGAGTCTCGAACTCGGTCCTTAGGTTCTTAGTTGTAGTTTCAGTTTTTACTTAATTGTGACTTGTGGGAATCGATCTTGTTACCTTGTGATACCAAAATAGTTTAGAAAAAGCTGTGTATAGCAGCTAACTTTAGAATCAAGTTTTGATACTTTAAAGTTATCATCTACCGTTGAATTTTTTATATATCATTGATAGAAGTACGTAGTTTATTGTATTTAAATTTGAAAACGATCTAACGGTCGGATTTAAAGTTATGGCTTGTAAAGTAGGGTACCAAAGCAGTTTTCGGAAACTGAAGAAAAATGGCTAAGTATGGGAATTAAAGTGTGCAAGAGGACACCTTTGGAATTTGTGTAGAACCTATGTAATTTTATTTGAGGATTTTGATCGTTCTACTCAAAAATAGAGATGACAAAGTACGTTTAGGATTTTTCTCGAAATTTTTGGGAATTAGTAGAAGGGTCTTATCATAGGCCAAAGTAGGGTACTTGATCGATTTTCGGAAAAAGTGTTATTAGGGTTTTGGACTTAGAATCTAATCTTGAGTGAACTATCAAACATGTTTTGGACCTTTTAGGATTGTGAGATATGTTGGACAATAGTGAGGGTCTTATACCCGTTTGAACAGTTTTCGGAATTTTAGGAAAGTTATGGGCGTTTTGGTAATTTTCACAAAAGTTAGGGTTTCTTATTCTTTCTTTATGAGAACCTCATAGATAGTCTATAACTCTTCTATAAGCTTCATAAGTGATCGAATTGTGATGTTAAGACGTCTTCTGTCGTGGTCAGGTGGTTGAGATCGTTACGTACGGATCGAGATTTAGCGAGTTTGGATATCGGACCAGTTCAGGTAAGTCTTATGGACTTGCTTAGCTAATGATGTTATATGAGTGTTTGCTATGTGGTGATGGAAATTGATTAGAACGACGATATAATTTAATTTGACCCAAGTGTATGATAATGGTCGTGGCATCACTACTCATCGCTTATAGGTGATGGGAGGATTCTTTGCGACCAGTCCATACGGTAAACGGGGTATGCATGGCTCCAGTCCGCTTGAACGTGGGACAGAGGCGAGGGTCGATGGGATCCTCGTGCCACAACTGAAGTTGGAAATAATAATGATGATTCACTTGATGAAAAGATAAGAATTGGACTGTGTTGTGATTTATGTTGTGTGTTATATGTGTGTATGTGCCATGTAGAAAATCTTATATAGTGTTTGTTAGCTAACGGTAAAAACCGATGTTGTAGACCTTGTAGGTTAGCCCCTGATGAGGGAGACGGAGAGTGTGGTCAGTCGGGATTTCCATATTTTGTTCTTTTGAGTTTTATTTGGGTTTTTGTTGAGGATCTCTCCTTCTCTTTTCTTGGTTATTTCTCTCTTATGGACGGCTGATGTTATTCTTCCTTTTGAGTCATGCATTAATAAAATATCTTTTTCGTTTTATCGGTTTCTTATTTTGTGCCTTGTTGTAAGATTCTAGTTAAGTTGTTGTTCAACTAAGGTCGGGACCCATTGTGAGGTCATAACCAGTAGCATTCCGGGTTCTCAGAATTCGGGGTGTTACACGATAAGAGAGGAGAGAGAGCGGAAAAAAGAATTAAAAAATTAAAAAAAATCTATTTATACCTACATATGTTATACCTCACTTAATTTTGCCTACATACTTAATATCCGTAATTAATCCAGCCTACACAATTTGTTCCAATGTTAAAATTTGTGCATTATTGCCCCATTTATCTCAAGTTTTTATTTGTTATTTTTAAATTAACAAATAAATATTTCAAAATTCAATTTTCACTTTCCTGATTATACATTATTATATATATATATATATATATATATATATATATATATATATATATATATATATATATATATATACTAAAGTAGCATACGGATTGTTGACGTGGCACTCTAAGGTTTCAAATATCTCGGCCAAATAACAATATATTACTAAATTGCCACTCCTTTTAAATTATACGTAAATCTTAATTTGTTAAAAAATTATTTATTTTAAAACCTATCACTATCAATTTCGATATTATCTATTTTTAAGTTTTTTAGTTTAAAACCAAATTAATATTATCTTTTTGAAGCCAAACTCCAATATATTAATAAATTGCCATTATTTATATTAGAAAAAATTTAAATAAGTAAATAATTGTTTACGGTATTTCAACCAAAATCAATTTCAGATTGAAATTGTTAAATTTGTTACAAATTACCAATATATATCCAATATCGTTTTTTCGAAGAATTGTTTACATTAAATATTTTACAGTAATCCGAATTTTTTTTAAAAAAAAAAATCGATTTAAGTTAAGCTTAACTTTGTATAAAAAGATTTATATATTTCGGTGCATTTCTATCTTCTTTAACAAGTTAGATCTTCATTATATTGTATCGTTTTTTTTTTAGAATTTCAGCCTCCTTACGGTTAAATTATATTCTCAATCACATGATTTAAATCAGATTATATATTAGTCACTTTTATTAACGAATAATTTTTTTAAAAATGCGTTCTAACAAAATGCCTATTCACCCTAATCAACCCTATATATATTATAAATACCCGTACATGGCACGAGATCTAAACTAGTTCATTACTAAAACCAGACGCATTTTGGTTACGTGTCGCATCCTAAGGCATGTCACATAAGATTTTTTTACAAGTTATTTACAAATTTACTACACTATATTTACCGATTTGCCATTAATTCTTTATAAAAAAAATTGTTATTAAAATTACTAAAACGTGTCACACCAGCTTCCATTAGGTTTATACCCATGACACGTCATCTTACTAATCTCAAAATATTATTATCAAAATATAAAAGGATTTTCGGTTACTACAAATACCAATTTTAAAATAAATTTTCTAACGTAATTTATTTTTAATTTTTTAAAAAATATTTGGTTCTTCTAAAATATAGGTATTTTTATACGGTCTTTTTTCTATAGGATATTAAAATATCAATTTTTATGTTTAAAAGTACATTTAGCCTATAATTAAATTTTATTTAGATTAATATTGTTACATAATACATTAAATTATAATATAATATTTTTTATTTAAGTAAAACATGTATAAGGTGTGGGCACTAAACTAGTTATCATACATAAAATTTACAATTCTTATAAATAAAGACTTTATATATCACAGTATTTACTAGGGATGGGTACAAATCCCGCAAATCCCGGGCCCATCCCGGTCCCGTCCCGATCCTGGTGGTTGTTCATCTAAAAATTTGAAATACCATCCCGTCCCACCAAAAATATTGCGGGACGGGACATGAGCCTTACCTTCCTCGTCGTGCAAGGCTTGTCCCGTCCCGCATATATTAAATTTTAAATATAAATTAAATAATTAAATATATAATCTTAAGAAATAGGGATCATTATATAATTTTGTTCTTATAAAATTAACAATTGTCCCAAATATATATACAAATGGCAAAAGAAAAGTGAACTCTCGGTTGCGACATTGTCAAAGGAGTAGTTCTCATTATGTTTTGTTTTTATATTTTATTTTAGATGTTAGACTTGACAAGGTAATAATGTTTTGTAAACCTTATTTTGTTGTGTTTCGTTTTAAGGATATCGACAAAATATTTGTCTTCGTAAATTGTTAATTTTAAACCGAAAAGACGAAAACAAAATTTATATAGATCATGCGGAATTGGTCTCGTCCCATCCCGTCCCGTTCCGTCTTGGTCCAAACCGGGATAGGGCCCAATGATTTTTATTAAAAAAATTCAAGGCCCGTCTCGTCCCGTCCCATGTATAATGGTTGGGATAGTACGTGGAATGACCTTAATCTGTCCCGTCCCGTCCCATGCCCGACCTAGTATTTACACAATCTGTGATAAATAAATCAGTTCAGAATTTTCAGCTCCAATGTACATTATTTTTCTTGGAAATGATTTTCTTCATTTACGTTTTGAATTCGACATTTTTTATAAACAATTCTTAAAAACTTAAGAAAATACAAAATACTAATTTAGAAGAATCTTTTCAAATGTTTTAATTAATAATATATGGACAAGTTGGAAAATTATTTTAAATAATTATATATAACACTACTAAAAATGTTATTAGATAAGCTATTTAAGCATTATCAATTTCAATTATCTCTTAATATTCAATCAATTTATTCTTTTCCATTCCCTGCTTTTCTTGTCTTCATTCATCCTCTCCAACTACACATAATAGGAAATAATGGCTTTTTCCATCAGGCATTAATTGATTGATAAAAATATTCTGAAAAGACTACTAAAAAAGAAATAGGAAAAAGAGCCAATAATAACAAATTAGAAGATTAAAACACACATAACCCGTTACATATCCCAATTATATTATTCAGAAATCAAATTATACACCGAAAAAGTAATTAAACAATAATAAACTAAAATACAAAAAAGGCAAGAGTTGACAATCCATTTTTGAAAGATTATTGACTTGTTAAGAAGTCTCTCTCTTTCCCATCATCATTCATCACATCAAAGAGACTAATCTCAGCAGAGATGAATCTTCTCTTGTTCTGTAAATTATCTCTTTTTCTTCATCAATCAATGTGACATTCTCATGCAAAAAAACCCTAATCAGGAACACATATGTATAATATTGTCTAATCAATTCAACACTTGAGAGATTTAATATCGTTAATAATCTTAATCTTAACCTTAACTTTGGTTAATAACTTAATATCCAATAGCTTCCAATGTTTTGGGTCTATCTAGTTATATATGACATTCATATACGGATATCCAATCCGTAACCTAATTCAAGAATAGCTTAAGAAAGAACTTACCAATGAGGCACCCCACTTTTGCCCATACTACTAGGAGCAACATGATCATCTTCTCCAATGTGACTTGAACCCATTGCACCACCTAGGTTTAGATAGACCAATCTCGAATCGACGTTCAAACCTCCGACATTTCCGCTACTACTCGTAGTACTACTATTATGATCATCGCTCATTCCATGAGCCCCGTGATAAGCCACATTACGATTGTTGTTGTTGTTGTTTTCGTTGTTATTTTCCTCTTCTTCACGAGACATCACCAAAGCCGCGGATTGAACAAGCTCGAGACAAAGCCGGAGCTTATTAGGCTCGATGTGGGTTAACCCGGGAACAGCTCCTTTGAACAAGAAATCCGATGTAAGACTCCTCAAAACATCAAGAGGTGTGATCCCTTCTACGGTTCTTACATTCGGATCCGCGTGGTGGTCGAGAAGAACCGCAACCATATCCGGTGAAACCATCTCGGCCGCCAAGTGGAGTGGCGTTTTTCCGGAAGGACCCGCGGGCAATTAACCTCCGCCGCACCTAACTCCAGTAACGCTTTAACAACCTCACGTGTGCAGTTTTGTACAGCGTAGTGAAGTGCAAGAGCGTCGTCTAGGTTAAGCCCTTCACCCATAACCATGAGTTTAACAAGCTCGACATCTGACGCGTCGAGTGCTCTACGCATCCGACGGATTTTGTGATCTTCTAGCTCGGAAAACGCGACGTTTTGGTGGTGGTGGAAGTGATGGTGATGAGAAGGATGCGGATGATGGAGAGTACGACGAGCAAGACACGACTTGAGACGAATCTCTTCGATCTTCGAGACAACATCGATGGGAGGTGTTTGGCTAGGACCCGGTGGCAAACCAGATTTGGCAACAAGGTGAGAACAAGTAGTCCATAAGTGTTGCATTTCTTGCTTCCTTGACGCAACTAACACTTTCATAACGTCCTCTAACGACGCTTTCTCTACTATTGTCGCGAGTTGCTTCTGCAAAGAAAACCGCAAATTAGTGTCAGAAATTTGCTCAAGATCCAATTCAAAGATTACTCTTATTGGGTATATATGCTTCGGGAATATAACTATGATACTATTTAGCCATCTTTTTTCTTGTTTTTCATGTAAAACACACATGTAAATGTTGCACTTTCAGAATACAACTTAAAGTATAGCATATTTTGCTTGACCAACTAGTGACCCAAATGAGGAAAGTTGGGTATTTTAATATTAGATTTGAAAATATGGGTTTGGATCAAAGAAAGAAACCTATTACTAGACAAGACAAATGAGATATGATATGGGAGAGAACCAATTAGGGAAAGTGCTGGTAATAGAGAGTGCAATACAAAGAACATTATATATATATAATATATTTGTGGCTGAAAAAACAAAAGCACACTCTTTTGATGTGAGCTGAGCTCCAAGCCCATGCCGTATTAATATCATATATATTATATATATATATATATATACACAAAGAGATCTATCGTGCTGTGCATACACAAGAAAGCAATGATCAGACAACTGTTCACATGGAATCACAAGAACAGACTTACATTTTCCCCACAAAATTTAAAATTCATTTTTTGGGTTGTAATTGAGTTCTGCAAATGGAGATAGTGGCGGCGAAAGATCTAAGCTTGAAAATAATTACAAATAAAGAAAAGAAATTGTTGATAACCCACCTGAGTGAGTAAAGCGAGCTGATCAACGCCGAAAGATCGAGCGGCGGAGAGAGTATCGAGAGCGAGATCAACGGCGGAGGAGCAATGCGTATGCCAGCAGCCTCTTTCGCCGCAATTGGGGCGAGGTTCATGTTTCTGAGAAGAACAGAAACTTGTCCGCTGTAAATAAACTGTAACATAAGCATGAAAACCTCGTACCCGACAGAGCTGACCGGGATGACTTGCTGGTGGTGTGGTGGGGTCGGGCCGCGTGGGGAAGACGCGCCGGAGAAGAAGGGAATTGGGCCTGATGATGAGGAAGATAGGTCAACAGGCCCGGTAGGCGGGTCGTGTGACCCGCAGAAGAATTTGCGGAAGAAGAGACTGCGGGCGGCGAGGATGCAGCGGTGAGCGTGGACTAAACGGCCGTCGACTGAAGGTGACGTCGCTGAAAGCTTGGCCGTTGATTAGGAGATTGAGATAGTCTAAGGAGAGAGATTTTAGGGATTCATCTAAGCTCATGGTTTGGGTTTGGAGAAGAAAGATGAGATTTTGAGATTAGGGTTGGAGATGAGATGGAGAAGATGAAGAGAGGATTTTGGGTTGTGTTGTAGGGTTTGAAAGGAAGATTAGGGGTGAAGAATGAAGATGGGTGGAGAGAACATTGCCTCATTTCTCTCTTTTTATTTCTTTTTTTTTTGGTATTTGGAATTATCTGATATTTGTTGCTTCTTTGAGACTTTGGGAGAAGGAAGAAGGTCATTGACTAGTGTAGCTAACATGTTGCTTCTTTGTTATTTTGGTTAGTAATGATTTTCTAAATAAAAAAACTCAACTCATTGTTATATACTCTTGATTGAAAAATAGATGTTTTATAATAAAGATTAAGTATTTTTAAAGTTTGCTTTATACTTTTTTTACAAACTATAATAATGAAATAACTCATTAGATGTTGTTAAGAAACAAATATCCAAAATCACGTAAAATTATGTGAATCTATATCGTTAAAACATTTATGAGTGTGGGGTTAATAGAATAGAATTGTTCCAACTCCATATTAAGCATAGTGATATTAAATGAGACGAATTCCTTAGGCTCGAATTATAATCGGTTCGTAAATTTCTAAACAAGTTGAATAGTTTGACTTATATACAAACCTAATTAAACAACTTTATTTGAATTTAAAAGAAAGTTGTTGTTTGACCTAAAATAAAGATGTCGAGAAAATGTTACTCTAATATATCAATAATATTATGTGTCAGATTTAGAATTAACTTAGAAATTATTATTTTTCTCAAAAAAGAAAGAAAAAAGAGGTAGGTTAGGGAAGAAAAACTTGAGATGATAATTGGATGATACCCAAAATGGATAGAGAAGTGTCCGTACAAAGGAAGGGATTGGAGGATTAGGAGCATGAGATTAAAAAAAATGTAATTATGCAGTTAAGTAAACAGTGATTTACATGGAGAGTCGTGCCGACCGGCTCATAGGGAACATATCTTAGCCACTGACCCTCTCCTGCACACACCCACCATTATCACTGAAACAATTGCCGTATTTTCATCATTTTTATTTTATGTTACGTTTCATTAGAGGTTAATCTAAACCGGTGGATCAAACTCCGGTAGGGTTGTATTCATAAAAAGACTTTTAGAATAGGGTTTGTTTAGTAACTTAGATGGTGTAGTTTAAAATCTAATAATTTATTAGATGAAGAATTAAGAAAATAAAATTATATAAGAGGATGAGTATGAAAATAAGTAAAATGAGTGTTTGGTTAAATGAATATGGTTGTGGGTAAAATTATTATATATAAAAAAAGTGTTTAAGTTTTTTTTTTTTTTGAAGATGAAAGAGATGAAAAATAAAGAAGGGTAACAATGAGGTTTTAACCTCAATAATCGTTATAATCGAAGTTCAATAGAATTATACTTTTTTCATAATCTAATTCTCTTAATTTTTATAATCAAATCCCCTTCGTCTCTTTCATTCTCTTACCAAACGATATTACGAGATTATTTCTCCTCTTAATTCTTATAATCTTAATATCCTTGATTTTGCACTCAACCAAACACAACCTTTAATGTATAAGTTTAATAGGTGATTGTAATTGGGTTTAGAATGAAAGTTAAACAAACTTATTTGGTGGACTTGAGTCTAACAACATATATGTGCTATCAACAACAACAACAACAACGCGTATATGTGTTTGATCATGTTGTTACAACGAAACTTTGATGGATCAAGTATCACGTGAGAGTTTCGTTACAATTCCGATAATGTTTCATCCTAAAGTCAAATGACAAAAGGAGTACACACATTATAAAATTTCATCTTTCACACGTCCCTCAAGTGAAACAATGTGGTTCGGTTGACATTTGATGGCGTACTTTAAAGCCAGTTCGTCCAATAGACGGACTATCATTGTCCATACCCACAATCGTGCATGTTTGGTTAGATTGGTGGAATGAAACCGGAATGAAATCGGATAAGAGGGAGGAAAGGAAATGAAAATGATGAGATTCTTTTTATTTGTTAAAAGACCTCTAAACAAATACAGTTTTTATTGATTCGGAATTATTCCGTTAACGGGAATGATTCTTAGCGCTTCCAAACGAGCGGCAATGATAATATGTCCGATTGTTACCCTTCTTAGCGCTTCTAAACAAACATAGTTACCGAGAATCATTCCGTTACCGGAAATGATTCTTAAGGCTGACAAATCCGATAAGACTCGAGAGATTGAACTACTTTAATATCATGTGAAATTCATGTGGGTCAAATATCACATGGGGGTTTCATCTCATGTCTAAAAACAAATACACGAGAACTCGAACCCGAGCCCAACACATAAGCTTAGTGAATTTCAAACCTAAAACCAATTTACTATATAAATAGTAGGTAATCAATCTTATATATTAAATCTAATATCCATGTCAATGTTGGAACATTTCCTCCAAACCTTCATCCATCTTATATAATAAGTTATATTTTGTATTATAATCAATGTACCCTAACCTTAAACACAAGTGTACCACATTATCACCCTCACTATTAACATGCCTAACTAACCAATTTTGATGAGTCATATTGTTACATTCCAACGGATATCGTGATCGGGGATTGTGTGCATACAAATCCGAATATGTGATTGGTCTTAAACCAACCACATAAGCCGAGCTTGTGTCTAACGCGCGTGTATGCACACAAGATCTCCCGCCACAACACAAGCTTATTCAACTCTTACATGATATTAGAGTGATTCATCGAATCACCCGATTTTCGATAATGTATTGAGATAATATAGTTTTTAAAAATTTGAAGTTGAAATAGTACGAGTCTAGTATAATTCCAGTAAACTACTCATTTATTGTCAATTTTGGGCGATAATAGACGTATCGGCGAAAAAACGCTAAACATCACCTGAACTACGCTTCGCGTGCGTAGTTTCGGTTTTTCAATACGGACGCCAACTACGCGTTTGGCGAGCGTAGTTGGAGCCGAGGGTCGAACGAGCCGATAAACTACTACTACGCTTGTCAGGGGCGTAGTAGAGTTAAAAAAAAAAAAAAACTACTACTACTCATTGGAGAGCGTAGTAGTAATTGTTTTCAAAAAAAATAATAAAATACTACTACTACGTTTCTGGGGAGCGTAGTAGTAGTTGTTTATTAAAAAAAAAAATACTACTACGCTTACCATAAGCGTAGTGCTGGTAGTTATTTTTTTAAAAAAACTCTACTACTACGCGATTGGCAAGCGTAGTAGTAGTTTATTTTTCTTTTTTTTTTAAAAAAAAAAAATTACAATTACGCTTCCCAATTGCGTAATTTATCGGCTCGTTCGGCTTCACCTCGCTCCAACTACGCACCCCAGACGCGTAATTGGAGTCCGTAATGAAAAACCGAAACTACACACGCGAAGTGCGTAGTTCAGGTGACGTATAGCGTTTTTCGCCGATACGTCTAGAAATCGCGTTGATTTTAGAATGAAATTTCACTAGTCTTTTAACTCTTACCTATCGACTTTAAACCTAAAACGCACGGACACTTGTACACACGACTATGATGTTAATCGGGTTTAAGACTAATAAAACACTCAATTATCCTACTTTAGAGTTTAGACACCTAAACATATGGGAATCACGTGAGACAAAGGGAGATAGCACGTGAAGGAAGTGGGAGTTCACAGCCCCAAACTGCTAGTGGTAGCAGAAATGGCAGCTACAAGAGCGAAAGATTAATACTATTCAACTACCAGAGAAACAGTAATATTAGTATCACTTATAGCACAACATTTATTTTACATTTTATATTATATTATATTTTATATATTTATTCAAAAAAAGAAAGAAAGAAAGTAATAATAAACACGAAATCCGTAGGATTGACAACTCCTCACCAATTTTTCTTATGATTTTATGACCCTCCTATTTGACGTTTGACTTGTCTTTTCACTTCATTTTTAATACCCTTTTGAAAAAGGAAATTCAAAAATTTTATCCCTCCTTTTGCTTTACGGACACTCCACCACCGTGAATTCTGCATGTTTTTCTTTTTCTGGAAATTGCATTAAACCGCCCACTATTTCTATTCATTTACATAATACCATCTTTTTATAGTTATTAGTACAAGAGCAGTTCAACATTGAATTGATTGATAGGTTTTTGAATTTCCAAATTCCCCTTCCATTTTGTCCCCCTAACTCCATGTTTCTCAATAATGTTAAAATTATATTGAGAAACCTGAAAAATAAAAACATTTATTAAATTCTTTTATTTGTAGGAGATGGAAGAGAAGAAAGATGAGCTCCAATCTTAGTGTAAAGTTTGGGAAATAAGTTTTTATTTTATTATTTTTAAATGAAAAGTGGTTAGATTGGTCTATCTCCTCAAGGTAATCTAACCTAAAGCATCTTTACGGATGAGAACACGAAGTTCGGGATCATCCGAAAAATTGGTGTTGGGGTCAAGATTCTCATATGGGTCAATCGGTCAACAACAAAGTTGATTTTTCTGAAAACATGTCTAATACGGACTTTGTCAAAAAAAACGAAGGTCCAATCTGGAGTCGGATATAACCATCTCAACCTTCCAATGACAGCTCCACAAACCTTGGAGTGTCTTGATCACACACAAATTATCACCTTCAATTTCGTTTTTTAAATGTAGACTGATAGCCTCTTGTAGACCGGCTTTAAGAGCAAATGCTTCAACTTTTATAACTGAGTTGAATTTTTATTTTATTTTTGCGTCGAGGCTAACAACCTCACCATTGTGATTCCGAATCACAAAACCAATAAATGTGATTCCTGAATCGAGATTTGATCCATCAAATTTAAGCTTAAAGAAACTAGGTTTTGGTTCATCTCATTTAATATTGTGTTTTTTTCCCCCCTTTTGGTAGAGTTACATTTCTTAAGTTGTTGTTTAATATTATAATCGTCTTCATCATTTATTATAGTTTTTTTAGTTCTAGATTTGTTTTTTAAAAAAAAAATGAGAATATTATTGTCGGTGCTCATAGGTTCACTATTACATATTATTTTGTTCCTGAAAAACCAGATATTCCACCAAATATTTGCAAGGCACGTAAACTTGTTTGTTTCAATTTTAATTTTTATTTCTTGTAGGAGGTCATGAGCTTCTTATGTTTTTTTGGAGGCTAATTTTGTTATATTCAGCCAAAATTGTTTGAGGGAAATAAGTTTTCTATTAACTTCTTCATCTACCTAGGAGGAGCTTACAAAATTGACAGGACAAAAAATCAACTTTCATCAACTATTTCATCTCCTATACGCTCTATCACACAAACACAACAAAAAAAAAATTTTATAACGGAAAGCGGTTAGGTTACACTACCATATAGAGGTAGTCCAACTTAAAGCATCCTTGCGGATGAGAACACGAAGTTCGGGATCATCAGAAAAATTGGTGTTAGGGGTAGATATTTCCAGTCGGTCAATCGGTCGGCAACACAGTTGATTTATCTGAAAACATGCCTAATACGGACTTTCGTCAAAAAAAAACGAAGGTCCAGTCTGGAGTCGGATATAATCATCTTGACATCCTGCGGACAATTCCACAACCCTTGGAGTGCCCTGATAACGCACAGATTGTCACATTCGATTTCAATCTTTTTAATTGTAGTCTTATTGCCTCTTGTAAACCAACCCTTAAGAGTTAAGAGCGAAGGCTTCAACTTTAATCACTGAGTTAAAGTTATTTTTTCTAGCATCAAGTCTTATAATATCTCCATTATGATTTCGAATCACAAATCCTATTGATGTTACACCCGAATCAAGTTTTGATCCGTCAAAATTAAGTTTGTGAAAACCCGATTTTGGTTTTTCCCATTTAATATTGTGTTTTTCCTTGTTGTTGTTGTTGTGTGAGTGTCCATTTGTTGCTTTTTAATATCATAATCATCTTCGTCACTGATTTTAGTTTCCAGATTTTTGATTTGGTTTTCCATGAATGCAATCACCTTATTATCAAGTCTCATTGGTTCATTACTAAAAATAAATTTTTCCTAAAGAACCAAATACTCCACCAAATAGTTGCGAGACATTCAAACTTGTTTGTTCCAATTTTTTTTAATTCCTATAGTATTTCATGAGTTTTTTTTTTTTAATTTTGTATTCTAATTTTGTTAAGCTCATTTAATATTGTACAATCGAATTTGTTAATAATTTGTTTTAGTGAAGGGGCATTCAATTATCAGGTGTGGTAAGTTTTTCGAGGTGATTGTTGCATAGTCCGTAGTGCCTTGTTACACAAATTTTTCTTTCATCCATTTTACTTTGGTAGAAATTCCATTTATAAACATTTTTCAGATGAAGTTTGTTATTTTAAATTGGATATCGAGTTTTCAAATCCATTCACAAGAATAAGATTTTATCTTTTAGTATAAGCCTTCCGTTTATAAAATAAAAAATTTAACATTTGAGTGGATGAAAATCAAATTAACAATATTATAAAAAATAAAAATAAAAAAGTCATTTTTTTTCCCCTCACACTCTTCAGAAGAATAATCCTTACCGAATTGATCTCTATATACATTGTTTTACAACATGGGATGGGTATATGGATAAAAAAAATTCAAATTTCCATGATTCAAATAACTAGACTTCTTATATTCAATAGACAAAATTTAGTTGGGCACCTACAAAAAACACAAAATATTTTGATTTGATGTTAGTGATATGAAGGTGATGATTTTGATGTTACTCCCCAAAAAATAATAATGTAGGCAATCACATCCAAAGTAAGTGGATATTTTTAGTTTTTGTGGTAACATTTTTATTCATAAATCATTCTTATTTTATGATTTGTGGCACTACAAAAATAACACACCTTTTTAGGCTTTCAAGTTTTGTTTTAATACTTCAAACTTTATTAATATTAATAGAGAGAAATCCAAAATTAAAAACTCTTAAATATAGTAAGAAACAATACTAATACATTAAACAAGTATGAAAAAAAATATGTGTGGGGATATCATATTAAGGTCAATTTGGTTCTAAGTTTTATAAAATATTCCGTGTTTGTTAGTGGGTGAAGTTGGAGTCAACCCCTTATTGCAAGCTTTGAACCTATAACTTCAATACTACACAACAAAGGGCAAGAACAAGTGGAGGCTATGGGAGAATCCACCATTTTTGAATGAAAAAAAAGTCTAAAAATTTATAACATATTATCTATCTACCTATACAAAAACAGGGCGACACAAAAGATGACGCGGTGCCTTTAAAAATTTTGTAGGATTAAACTTATTTTTTTAAATAACTAATTAAGATATACAATCTTTTAACTAACCTAAAGTTAAAACAAAATTTTCGTAAAAATTAACAGCAAGATTTCAAATCAACTTGTATCTCAAAAAAAATTTTAACTAGCAAGATCTCTTTAATATTTTAATATATGACGTTAAAAATTTAATATATGACGTAAATAATCTCCTAAGAAAATTTTCCTAGCAAGATTTAAAAAAAAAAAAATGTTTCCACCCGAATTTTAAAGCATCAAATCATACATTTATTAATCTTTTGACTAAGTTTAAATATAACTTTTATTTATAATGATTTAATATCTGTTATATGGGTTGTTGACCCACTCCTTTGTGGGTCGTTAAATATTTTCAGCAATTTATGCTATCTCACATCGATTATTAAGTAAGGTTGATAATGTAAGAGCCTTAGTTTTGGGAGCTAGTTTTGGCCTTAGCCGCCCCCGCGGGTCTATGAGGCCGCCCCTACGGCTCCCCTGTTGTTCCGCCCCTGCGGCCAGGAAACCCGCCCCTGCGGTTTCGCGGCGCTGCAGCTGGTTTTGTTGACTCTTTTGACTTGTGTTTTACCTTTGCCTTACTTCTTTCCTTCCCTTGGCTGATCAAGGGTTACTTCTTCATCTCCAATCTAGCTTTCACGTCCTCCTTGCTTCTCCTTCACTTTTCTTTGATCTTGCTCTTGTTCTCCTTAGAGTTTTGAAGAGAGTTGTGTGCTTTGTGTTGATGATGATGCTAGTGATGTGTATGCTGAGCTTGTGAAGCCAGCTGAGTTGTGCTTGTGCTCTTGCAGCCTAGGATCTTCAGCAGTGGTAAGTCTTCTTCTCCTTCTTCTCTTCCTTCTTCCTTTGTTTCTTCCTTCCCTAGCTTAGGATTAGATGATTGATCATAGGGTGATGTTGGAATGTGTATGTTGTGGCATGTGTATGAATCTGGGATGATAAAGACGTGATCTGATCACGGGAAGAGTGAAAGAGGAATCGCGGGGCTACGTTCTGCACTGTCGCCGCCCCGCGCCTGGAAGCCGTTGCCCTACGGAAGCCGTGCCGCAACGCCCGCGCCAACGCCTGCGCCGTGCCTGCGTTCGCCTGCAGCCTTGTCAGCGCGCCGCGGCTGAGTTCCGCCGCGCCTGCGGGTTACTTGCTCCGCCCTGCGTCCCTTGTTTTACGCAGGTGCGTCTTGCCCGGATCTACCTAGAGTTAGGTAGATCCTTTCCTTTCCTAGTATGAGCGGTAGTAGCATGCTAGGTAAGGGATGTTGATGAGTATGATATAGATATGCCGGTTACGGCTTTGAGGTTATGAGTTGGATATGATCCTTATGGATCTCTTGGGTCTAGGCGTGACCCTTTATGTGATAGGATTTTGATATATATGTATGCCTTGTATAGGTCGTGTTATCCTCCAGTTTGGAGTTGACTGAGTTGAGGGTTGATCCAGTTGAGACGACTACGAGGTTGAGATAAGTCCGTGGGACTTACTTAGTTTCCATTCCTTTATAGGATGTTGTGCATGAGTGGTGTTTGTTATATGTTTATAGCATGCGTTATGTTGGTCACCGACCTATGATGTATTGATTTCCCATTGTAGGGCTATGACAACTTTTCCATTCATCCCGCTGGGAGTTGGGGGTTCTCTGTGGTCAGGCTAGACCTGGTAAACGGTTCGAACACTCTACATTCCCTTAGGGTACACGGGGAGGTGTTCTAGGCACCACCCCAGCTGGTTATAGTACCCAAAGGCGAGGGTTATATTACTCGTGTCACTTATGTTTATATGGATATTTATATACGAGTTGATTGCTGGACTTTATAAAGATAATGAACCGGGGTAAATGTGTAGAAACATGATGAGGTGTTAAGATTTCTGATGTGTGTTTGTGCTCTAGCATCTTCCTATATATGTGTATGGTTAGCTAACGGTTTTATACCGTGTTGTAGATACTTTGCAGGATAGGAGAGCTGCAGAGTGATTCAGAGTGCGTGATCCGCTGAGGGCTCCGTACACTGGGGCGTTATCGGGGATATGAGTTCTTTTGATGTACAGTATGGTTTTGTTTGTACTCAGCGGTACATTGTATTACCTTTTATATATATATATATATATATATCAGTTTCATGTTTTGTTTTAATCTATCGGTGCCTTGTTGTAAGATTAGTGAAATTGTTGTCAGGCTAGGGGTCAGGATCCATTGTGAGATCCTAGCCCAGTAGCACTCTGAGTCCTACGGATTTGGGGTGTTACAGATAATTTGAAAAATTGTATAAATAGAGGGTTTCAAGATTAAACAAATTATACAATTCTTGGTATGTCGGTTAAGTTGAAGTTATGTTGAATTATAATTTTTATTCATAACGGATTAGTATTCGTTTTATTGGTCGTTGACCTATTGTTTTTGTGGTCATTATATATTCATCGATTTTGCAATACACATCGATTACCAAAGTAAGGCCAATAGTTTGAGAGCTTGTATAGGTTTGAAGGTTAAACAAATCATATATTTCTTGACCTTCTAACTAAGTTCAAGTATATTTTTTATTAATAACAAATTAATATCCGTTAAATGGATCGTTGACCTACTGTTTTGTGGGTCTTTTTAAATATTTTTTAGCGATTTTAATATCCAGATCGATTATCAAGTAAGGGTGATAGTTTGAGTACTTGTATAAATAGACGATTTGAAGATTAAACAAATTATACATTTTTTTTTGGCCTTTTGGCTAAATTTAAATGTTATTTTTTAATTAAAATCCGTTAATTGGGTCATTGACCTACTGTTTTGTGGCCCGGTAAATTAGGGTTTGAAGTATTTCTTGGCTTTTGGCTAAGTTCAAATATAGTTTTTATTAATAACGAATTGATATCCGTTATATGGATCGTTAACCTACTGTTTTGTTGGTCGTTGACTTATTGTTTTTTTTGTTATTAAATATTTGTAGATTTTGTTATCTCACATCGATTATCAAGTAAAGATGATAGTTTGACTGTTTGAAAACTTGTACAAACCGGGTTTGAAGATTAAACAAATCATACAGTTATTGGCATTTTGGTTAAGTTGAAGTATAATTTTTATTAATAAAAGATTAATATCTGTAATATGGTTTTTGACCTACTGTTTTGTGAGTCGTTAAATATTTTTTATCGATTTTGTTATCCCATATTGATTAAACTTGTACAAATAAACAGTTGGAAGATTAAACTAATTATACATTTTTTGGACTTTAGCCTAAGTTCAAGTATAATTTTTATTCATAACGGATTAATAACCGTTATATGGGTCCCTACGGTTTTGTGGGTCGTTGATCTACTGTTTTATGTGTCATTAAATATTTTTCAGCGATTTTGCTATACCGCGAGTTTGAAGATTAAACAAATCATACATTTCTTGATCTTTTGACATTTTCACAATATTTTTTTGTTATCCCACATCGATTATAAGTAAGGATGATAGTTTTGAGAACTTGTATAAATAAAGGGTTTGAAGATTCAACAAATCATACATAGGCCTTTTTGCTAAGTTCAAGTTTATTTTTTATTCATAACGGGTTGATATCTATTATATTGGTCGTTAACCTACTTTTTTGTTGGTCGTTAAATATTTTTTATCGATTTGGTTATCTCACATCGATTATCAAGACATCGATTATCAAGTAAGACTGATAGTTGAAGAACTTGTATAAATAGAGGGTTTGAAGATTAAATAAATCATGAAATGAACAAATCATACATTTCTTGACATTTTGAATATTTTTTCGATTTATTTACAAATTTGCCACAAAATATTCATAGATTTTCCACAAATTACTTTATAAGAAAATTCTTATTCTAATTAATAAACAATTAGCATGTCACATCACCTATAATAAAATATATATATATATATATCATAATTAAATCCACTTTATCTTTTTTAAATTAACTATTTATTTTTAATATCAATTTTATTTGTTAAAATTATTTCACGGGTTTTATAAGAAAATTCATATTTTTAGTACAATTAAGTCCAATAAACAAGTTCAATGAGTTTTATCTTAAAACAATTGGCAATAGAATGAGTAACTACCGACCTTATATACTAGACTCATAATATTCTCAATATGGATATGAGAACTTAATATCTCCTCCATGTTGTTTGACGAACTTATAGCTTTGTGAAATTAGATTATTTTTGTTAATAGGGTTTAAAAAAGAAAAATATAGTAGAGTTCATGTTAAAAAATTAAACATAAAGTTTTTTTTTTTTCTTTTGACGAATTTTATCTCGTAAAGTTTTTTTTTTGACGGATTTTGTCTCGTATAATACTTTTATTCTAAGTAAGGAATCTATATATGAAATATATTTCTCCATATGTTTGTATACATATGTTTTTAGTTATAAGAGAAGGAATTCTTAATTTTCATTTTTATTTGTATATAAAAATATATGGGTTGCATTTCTCATTAATTTGTATACGAGTAGTTTTGGTTAAAAAACTCGGAAAAAAAAACGAAATCATCAAGACAAAAAATCTGAATTTTATTTTGTTTCTTTACAATTTACAAAGAAAAAGTAACACTGACGTACAATGAGATTGTACGTCAGTGTTAAGTCTTTGACTAGTCTTAATATACATAAATTTAAAAACTAGTAATTCCAAAGTCGTGTATATAACATCCAGTTAAAAAAATAATTTGTTTGAAATTTTCTTTACCAAAATTAAGCCCCAGCCACGTGTAAAGCACCATCAGATCACCATTGGCAACGTGTCTGGGCCTCAAGCAACTGCATTTACTTCACACGGGCCGATTCGTAACCAAATATAGTTAGAGCCTAATTAGTTACCTAAAATGACGTACGGACTGCATACATAACTCCTCTTCCTAGTAGCAAAGGTACGAACACCTAGCTACCTAAAATGACTTTTATAAGCTTTTTTTGTTGATATTTACACGACGTTCGATTAACTAAAATAATTACAATACTCATTTTCGAGTTTGTAAAATTTTCTAGTAAAATCACATTTAGAAGTTTGAATTTAATGTTGATCTAGTTTCATTAGGGTATGGTAATGGTTTTTATTGTCGATAGATGCAACCTTCCGATTGCTAGATTATTTTTGTGGCGCCTTTTAGTGTAACAATCTTCGGTATCCAATTATTCTAATGTCGTGGGAATAACAACCCTTCCTTTGTCTTAGAAATTGAATAGGATATAATATATTTTTAAAATAATTTTAAAAAAAAGTAATTAGTATAAGATGTTTTAGAAAACTATTTTCACCTAAATATTTGTTGTGAACGAGAACATTAAATTGATGATCTATGTACGGAACAACGGTGAGGGAGATGTTTTAGAAGCAAAGTCTATTAACAATACTGTTCATTTCTCTAATTAATATTACATATATAAAATACCCTTTTTAAAATCTTCAAAAGTTCCAGGAAATTGGTAATCATCAATTCAATCTCAAGGATGGATCTACGTACTATTGACAAAATTGATTGCATTTCAACTTCTAAACTGTTTTACGAAATAGTTTAGTGTAATTCCTCATGGGAGTCGGTTGACCAGTACTGTGTAAACTCGAGTTTTCGCTCTAATTTCGTCTCTAGTTGTTTATTTGTTGATTTCCAGATCAAAATTACATTTTAAACCCGTCGACCTGACCCTAATTGGTCGACCATGCATCTCGTTATTTTGATTTTGGTTTCTATTTGCATTTTTTTACAAGGCACAACATAAGAAAAACCAAATAAAGTATGAAATCATGCAAGATAACGTAACGTGCGGAAAAGAAAGTCAGCCGTCTCTACAAGAACTAGAATCAAAAGGAAAGAACAAGTCTAGTCTAATGAAAATAAGGAAAACCCAACGTCCCGACTACCTCGTATGAGAACATGGATGACCACCAACTCCGGATCACTCAGCAGTTGTCCTACCCTATTGTGTGTTTATCATAACACGGTATAAAACGGTTATCTAACTAATCAAGGCATTAGAAAGTATACTAAAACGCAAACACATATAAAAGCGGAAGGTAAACATATCAGCATGCTGCACTCAAAACGTTTTATTATCTTTATTAAGGTGATTCACTTCTATTAGTTCAACTTATTTTGTAGCACGAGAATCTCCCAAAACTCACCCATGTCCCCGTACCAACCTAACTCCATCCGATGCACCTCACCGTATACCGATATGGCCTAGTAGTAGGGAACCTCCCAATCTCTAGGCAGAGAATGAGCAATGATGCAATGACCCGTTATGCATACACTTGGGTCTAATAAAAGGTAACGCCGTTCTAGTCAAGTAATAATTAGGAAATAGTCAACAAACACCACTTTAGCAATACATGCTAACACAAAGATTAGCGGCTAAGTAAGTCATACGACTTACATGCAATGGTCCCAATCCTACTAGCGAAAGTCCCGGTCCGTCCGTATGTGATCTTAGCAGCTTGGTGAATACGAAAATGTCTCAACATCCAAAAACTAACGTCTAAGAAGCTTTAAGAAGCTATCTAGACATTCGGGAACTTTTGAAAAGAAAGAACGGCAAAACCCTAACTTTTACGGAAATTACCAAAACGCCCCTAACTTTCCTATAATTTTAAAAAGTGCCAAAAACGGGTCTAAGACCCTCACTATTATCCAACAACATTTCACAACCCTAAAAATATCCATAACGGGTTTGAGGTATACTCAACTTACATCCTAAGGGCGCAACATCCTAATGTTAAAGAAAATTACGGTTTTAACCCCGAATTTCCTTAAAATTCTAAAACGGTCAAATGAGTCTCTAAACTTCTGGAAAACATCTAACCACTTATGCTATACACTAAGTGATCCTAAAAGAGTTCGAAAGTTCTTCAAACTTTCGATTCAAGAAGAAGGTCCTTAATGATAACATTAAACGTCCCTAGATAACTCGCCACTTTGACCTCGATTTAACTACTTCAAAAGTTCCTAAAGATTCCGAAATAAATCTTATGCATATAGGCCATAGCTAAAACGGATTGGAAGTATCGAATTTTCTAAAAGCTAAAACCATAAATATACACAAAATACCAAAGTCCACTTCCTAACTTACTAAATCCATAGAACCGATTTTCTTCCAACTTTGGAAGGCAATAATTCTCGATCCATCCGTTGGATCTTCCTACTTTGGAACGCAAGGGGGAAAGAGAGGGAGGTATGAGATGGCTCAAGAGCCTACCCACGTCCAATCTCGGTAGGTAGGAGAGGTGGTTATTCAAGAGAAGATCAACGTAGGAGAGGGGCAAGGAGGAAAGGATGGAGGTAGCGGCCTACAGGGTTGACACCTCTCTTGTCATTCGTCGCTAGCTAGCACAAGGTCGTGGTCCCCTTCCAAGAGGCCGTTGCAAGTAGATAATGAGGAATCTCTCGTCTTCTTCATTTGGCGATGGGCCGTCGCAAGCAGAGGGAAGGAAGGCCTTTGCAAATGGATCAAGTCACCGGCATGGGCTCGAGCAAGGATATGGGCCGGGATGTTGGTTACAAGACATGGGCCGAGGTCAGGTAACGGGTTGAGACTGTAACACCCCAAATCTGTAGGACTCGAGGTGCTACTAGGCTAAGATCTCACAATGGATCCTGACCCTAGCCTGACAACAAGTTCACTGAATCTTACAACAAGGCATAGATATATTAAATACAAAACATCAAACTGATATATATATATATTAAGCGCTACTTGTCTTCTTTAATACAATTCATTTCAACTTAATTGGCGGGATCTAGATCATATCCATATATATTAATTAGAAAAGCTATGACATATAGAATAATACAATATATATATATATAGTTAGGATCATGTAGAAACCTCTCTTAGAGTAGAGAATGAGGACTTATAATAGCCGTTGGATTAATATAGATGAACGTCCAAGATTTAACATTGTTTATGGTAATAATTAATGAAATATTATATTGCCTCTAATAGAATTATGATAAAAAATATTTTAACGACCAAAATTTCTCTATAAAATATAATAACGCCAAATTATGGTAATACATTATTTTCATATTGGGTCGTTATTATATTTTATATAGAAAATTTGGTCGTTAAAATGTTTTTTATATCATTAATATAGTCATTGTTAAAATTTTGTGGTCGTTAAAATTTTATAGAGAAAAAATTGGTGGTTAAAATGTCTTTTTTTCATATTTTAACTACCAAAACAAATTTTAACGACCAATCCTAACAAATTTAACGATCAAATTTCATATAAAATTTATTAACGATCA
Organism: Fagopyrum tataricum; assembly: GCA_002319775.1. Classification (NCBI taxonomy): domain Eukaryota; kingdom Viridiplantae; phylum Streptophyta; class Magnoliopsida; order Caryophyllales; family Polygonaceae; genus Fagopyrum; species Fagopyrum tataricum. The sequence continues at coordinate 41,710,789 of CM008284.1, read as the reverse complement.
AATTTCTTATAAAACACAAATTTTGATCGTTAATTTTTTTTAGTCGTTTTTTTTTTATTTATTTTTTGTTTGATTCTGGTCGTTATTTTTTTTTAACTCTAGTCGTTAATTTATAGTATTATACATATTAACGACTAACAAAAATAACGATCAATTTACTAGTCAATGAGAATCAATTCATTCAACGTTTATTTATGGATAGCCCAAAAATAGGATATTTGTTTTCCTAATATATATAATATTTAATGATTTATTTGTGAAATTTGAACAATCATATAAATCTCACCTATGGAAGCTTATTATGTACCTTCCATCATGTCCGTTCAAATTTTAATCCAACGGATCTTAGAGGTTCCTATTCCCTACTCTAAGGGTGGTTCCTACCGGATCCTGACCCTATATATATATATATATATATATATATATATATATATATATATATATATATTATATATATATATATATTAATTAGGTTATTAAATATTAGGAATGTTTTATTAATTTCTTTACTTATATAATTGAAAGAGGTAATATATAGGATAATTTTGTTAATTTATTAAAAGCTATAGAATAATATAGATATATTAGGTTATTTAATTTTAGGAAGGTTTTATTAATTTATAAAAAGCGATAAATAATTTAAAAACGAAAAAATATTTATTACGATAGTTTTGTTATTTATCCTTCGAGAATTATATTACTGAGTTACGAGACTCTATCTATTTCAATTTTTACAAGTTTTTTTCACATGGGTTAATTAAAACCCCTGAGAGTATTTAAAATAAATTTTAAAAAAAGTGTTAATGTTTTCTCAAGGTTAAATAATAATCCCGTTTATTACTTGATTATGTATATAGAAACAATAATTTCTTTGATTAATACATATAATATTTTTACTTTTAAAACTAAAATATGATTTTATAACGTCTCTTTGCTTCTTAAAAGAATTATTAGTTTAATAATCCCGTTTATTACTTGATTATGTATATAGAAACGACAATAGTTATTGAATAGTATTAATAATAACAAAATTTTATTATTAACATCTTATTGAATATATTAAATATTAAATTGTCTTATATAAATGATCGAAGTTGATTGATACTATATTTAGTGGGAACTAATTCAAGATACAAAAGTTTATGATAAAAATCGTTTGGGATTTACTATGGACTATTATAAAGTGATATTTCATATCTAATTATTTATTTATTTATTTATAATGGTATGTAGTTTATTATCGAATGTCTTTGCATTTTATACGGATTTAAAATATAATTATCTATTTAAAATAGGAGAATGTTTGAAATTTAGAAAATATCTTAATTATCGCTTTACTAGTTTTTATCCATGAAATAATTAGATTTTAACAATAATAAAACAAGACAAAATTACTAACTCACTAAGTGGCTAATTTGTTTCTACTATTCGCTTTTGACATTCTCAAGGGGTGCAACGGGTATTACATGGTAATGTTATATTTCTCCGATCTTCAGACATAGTTTTTAAGAGAATCGTTTTGCTATTCAAAAAGAGTATCAATGCAACTTGTTTTCCGCCTACCTTATAACTCGATGTAAAATATATATATATATATATATATATATATATATATATATATATATATATATATATATATATATATATAAATATAATGTATAAAATAAGCATAACTAAATTTAAAAATTTTGTGGTTTTAATTTGGATAATAATTTTTTCAAAGGAGATTTATATAACCGTCAAAATTATTAAAAGAGAGTTTGCACATAAAATTAATGACGGATCAAAACATAAATCTTAAATTAATCATGATATGATACATAATGAAACTACTTCGACTTTTATTTATACTATTTAAGCGGGTTTACCCCACATTTTGAAAAATACAAGATCGACCCTTAGCTTTTAGTAGTTTATAAAAGCCGAATTATTTAAGCTTTGACATGTTCAGGTTCAACTTGCTTATAAATATTGAGTCCGATCCAAAATTTTATATATGTGTTTATATTTAACTTGTTAAGAACGTGAACAAGTTGCTACCAAGCTTTTCTGAGTTAGTCCATATAGCTTTACTAATAAAAGAAATCTACAATGTTATTCAAGTCGAACAAGCTAATCTTTAGCATGTTTGGAGTCAACTCGTTAGTTTATAAAGAATCAAGCCTAAATTTTAGCTCATCTTTCAAATGAGTTCGCCTATTCAACTCGCTTCGAAAGTGTAGACAAAGCTCAACTCGGTATAATTTAATTGTTTCATATAGCGGCTAACTTTTAGCACGTTTATAAGCACCAAATGGCAGCTTACACTATTTATCACTTATAACAAGGTATCAATTTCTTACATGTTAGTAGTAGGTTAGATAGTTAAGAGGATATAATATTTGTTCAAGCTCTCGAACATGGTTGATACCCAATAAAGGAAAGTAGATAATAGTGAAGAAAAGGTGCGTTGGAGCCTCGAGAAACCCTGCATGCTTTTAGGAGACCACTCATCCCTTTAACCTAAAAAAATGTCAAAAAGAAAGCACAAAAAACAAGAAATAACACATTATTGTAATAGTTTTAGGGTTTAAATGACACCACTCTTGTACGTTTTCTAAAAATAATTATGTATAGGAATTAATTCAGAAATGAGAAATCATTGTAACGATAGGGAGTGAGAATCAATCTTGGTTATAGGATGAAAATAAAATAACAGTTATCATAAGGTTAAATTAATATACAGTTGCCTTTCCTTGCCGCATTTAGTCGTACCGGTTTCATGCACAATCATACTTTAGTGAATACTAGAGTACACGAGCATAGTTTAGTGAACATGAACACGTTCATGTACAAACATACTTTAGTGAACACGAACACGAGAGTGCATGAGCACGTGCATGAACGTAGTCATTACCGGTTTTATGCACACACGTTCCGACCATAGAACATACTCATTGCATAAAAAACCTCGCGCACAACCAACGTATAACAATGTATTAGAAAAGCTCAAATAACGATTTAATGTTGGATCATTTTGCCTCTCTTACCTTTAATGTTCCAATTGGCTACCATGTACTTATTTTCCTACCCCTAGTGTAATTTCAATTTTAAAGAACGATGGTATGCGGAGTAGCGACCCCAAAGACTTATTACTTGCTAAATATTTTGTTTTAATGAAATAATGTACGGGCGAAACTTAGGTTTTCCATCTCCATTACAAAAAAGAAATATGCTCATATTTCATAATGTATTATTGAACATGCTCTTAAAAAATGTGTAACATAAAGCGTGTCTTTTACTTTATATAAATCCAAGTTTATCCTTATTAACTTCGTATCAAACAATCAAAACATTCAATAATTTTTTCTAAATTAATTCATGGTAGATATTTATATTCAAAATATTGTTTTCCTCGTTTAATATTTTTCACAAAATGCTACCGTGTGTATTTTTGTCATTAATATACACAACAAGGATAATTTAATCTTTTTATCCTATATAAACACTAGAGCCTAGTTTACAAAATCAATTTTATAAAAAAAAATATGTTTCATTTAATTCCCTCTTTAATGTTAAAGCGTTTCTTGCAATCAACGAATGATGTTCAGTCGTGTAATATATTATTTCCCATATGCTTTGTACTATTTCCTTACAGGAAATTACTGGAGTATCATATTGCCGGATTATATTACCTTTTCAATTAATATTGTTATTATTTTATTTCAAAGTTGTTTGAAATACAATGATAACATTTTAAATTTATTGGGTGACCTTTCCGATAGTGTTATAAATATTTTAAATGCTGATGTGAGGGGTTGGACTATCTCTCATTTGATGACTAGTTAACCCTTTTTCTTTTAAATAAAAGCGCGTCTAGATACGCGGAGTCACCGATTCCCTCCCTTTACCAAAAAGTTGTTTGACTAAGCTATTAGTTTACGTTCGATATAAGACGTTTTATTATAATATCGACAACTCATATAAGTTCTTTTGACTTACCCTAAAAATGATTCTTATCGAAACTCAATATAATATATATATATATATATATATATATATATATATATATATATATATATATATATATATATATATATATATATATATATATATATATTTTCGTACTTAAAACTGTCTCATAATAATGACAATAATAATGTCTTTTTTAAAAAGTAAGTCTAGCATAATGTGCAAATCATAAAGAATTTTATATGATCAAATAATGTAATTATAAGATACTAACATGTCTTGTACAAGTGTTGACGTCGATGATTAAAATACTTATGATGAAAAGAATTGAGCACAAATAAAACCTAGTTACAACCAACACAATGAATGAAGATCGAGGGACAAAAATCCGGTATCCGTGAGAGTCGTAGATGGAGGAAAGGTTTTGTAAGGATCGAACGTACTCAAAAAATTAAAAGAAAACAAAAACGAAAATTGTTAACCCAAATATAATAACCAAAGAGGTATTGGTAGGAGAATATCCCTAATTCACTTATTTATGCATAGACTATCGAATTTTGTTAATACTTAAAAAAAAATTACATCAATATTGAATGTAAGCGGACAACAAGTAGTATCGTCAATTCTTTCTGAATAGCAAACACGATCTCTCTAAACACTAGCTATATTTGAAGACCTAGGCGAATCACAATATTTTCATGCAAGACCCGTTGCCACCTTCTTGATAATCTCGACGGCATCAGACGCAAGAAAACCAAACGTATAAAGAAACGTAAGAAACACATGTTAATTTTCGATGCAAATCTTTTCATACTTAGCCACCTTTGTAGAGATCGCGTTGAGGACCGATAAGTTGAACATACAAAAGGACATGCAATGACGACTCAATTCAAAGTCATAAATGGTGAAAAATATGGTATCACTCGAAAAGTTGGATTCTTGACAATGATAATCACAAAGTCACAAAACCATTTTTGATAGAGACGAGATACCAACAGCGCTCAATTCACATGATCATTTGTACCAACGAGGGACACGGTAGTCGTAAACATGTGAATCAATAATCAAGTATAAGGAAGGAATGCATGCTTAAAATGTACAAGGTCTCGTAAATGAAAACAGGAACGACTGAGTTCAGATTCATTAATATCAATTTTAATTTTAATACGATGTCGAAGGAAAACCGTAAACCACCCATAAACTAATAAGCTAACACTAGCCGGTTGAAGAACATTTGATAAATTTAATACTCAATATCCTTCGACCCACTGCCAACCGAATGGACCTCAAACAAACCTAACTAGTTTGGCAAAGAAAAGTCACAAATTGAAACATACACATACCCTAAAACCTAATGATAGCTTGGTCCTAGCTAGGGGCCTGTTTGGTGAACTCCAAGAGGGCAGCAAGAATAAGTGAGCTAGCTTACCATAAGTACATGATTATATATGGACAAATCTGGTAGTGGAAATGACAGATCGAAGACACTCAACACTAATAACTAAGTAGTGCAAAAGAGCAATTCATGATGACTGCTTGACTGCTTCTAATTCCGCACAATACCAAACAGTACCTTAAAAGGACAGTAACTTCAAAATTTTGAAACTAAAACTGCTACTTCTTGAAATCATCATCTGCTTGTTAAGTTATTTTCATGTTAACAGAAAACCCTTTTTGTTTAAAAGACATATTATTTGCTTCGATCTGAATAGCTGCAGTGTTGTTAATCGAAAGTAAGCCCTTTTTAAACACTCACAGTAATTTTCAGTTATAAGAGTTGTTTATCATCAAATCAGAAGTGGTATGTTACTGTTGAGGACAACACCCATCAAATTATGTTTTAAAAAGGTCATGTTTCTTTGAATACAAATTTCTTTTTCTGGGAATTTGCCGAGGTATAAACAAAATTAAAGTTTGATATATGAAGACGAAATAGTTGCTAGAAGCACACTCAATAGCATCCCAAAAAAAGGGTAAGGTGAAAATTCTCTTCTTTTTTTAAGATTTAATAGGCATACTGGTAAAAATTTTCAAAACTATGCAGTTCATGTGTATAGTTTTGTTTTTTTTTTAACATAAAGGTTATGATTACGCATATAACATGCATATCTCAAACGATAAAAATCGATTAACTATGGATATAACATAGCGGTAGTGAATACTCGGTCCATGACCTCCGACGCCTTAAAAAGAATTCTGCTTTCGTAATGAATTCCAGCTTAGCTTAGGTCATTCAAAAAAAACTGACACAAGTACTCATATAATAATATAACTGTAGTTCACAAAAACAAATGCAGCTACTCATATATAGCATGCGTAGTTTTAGTGTCCATCTTCTCAAAAAAGGAAAGAACACACACAATTACACAATACACATATTGCATGTGTATTCGTAGTTTGATTGGCTCAATTGGCTTCAGTGTACGTTGGTTCCAATCGAGCATTCTATATACGTAGTCCAAAATCATATTGTGAAAACCCCAACTATGGATATGATCAGCGGAATTCCGGTGTTATTAAAGATTTCTACCGGTACACCTAGAAAGCCCATTTTTAAATTACCCTATTGAGAAAAAAATATTTTGGTTTGGTAAATGGAGACGAAATTGTGCACTAGTTAACCGAGTATCAATTATACTAATAATAGTTTTTTTTTGAGAAATTTAGCATAATAATACCCTTTACTTTTGACTTATTCGTATCATATTCAAAAAATTTTAATTTTGAGATGATACCTTGAAATTTATCGTTTTTTAAAAGTATACCCTTCTACGTTCATCAATTTTCAATTAATAGCATTTTCTATTGGTGATGTTTTGTACTTTCAGATTCTCTTTAGCATTTACTTTATGCTAATATATTGATTACCAAATATTTTTATATCTCGATATCTAAAACGGGTCAAAATCTGTAATTAAAAAAATAGAAAACATATATAGGGTGTGTGAGATTTTTTTTGTAGCTTATAGAAAAAGGACAATTTAGAAAGTGAGGTGTTTAGGATCATTAACTTAAAGAGATCAAGGTAACTTATGTAAATTGTATTTTACCCATTTCATAAGCTACATTGAAGTATCTTATGGAGATTATAATAGCATGATATATTTTAAATATAATTCTGTAAATAATTATATATAAATAAAAAGTAAATTATTTTTAATACTACTAATATTATAGAACTCAATAAGTTTGTTTCTCTAACGATCAATCAAGTTTAGCTAAACTTTAGCTTAGGGCTCAAACTTCAACAAACTTGTGATTTTCAAACGAAGGCCAAATACAAAAACATAACATCCCACGAAACACCATCTTTAATCTTAACTTAGCCCAAAAAATATATTTAAAAAAAAGTTGAATAAATAAAAGTGAAAGGAGAAAGAAAATGAAAAGACAAGACGAGATGATGGATCGATGAGAGATATTTAAAAATGGAGTTTGGTTGTGGAGAAGAAGAATATGAAATGACGTTTCATGAGAGATTGAGTTTGAACCCAGAGATCGATAGAGACCAATTTTCATCTGATACTTCATCGATCAAGATCAGATTATACAGTAATTCGATCCGTAAAACCAGCTTTTTTTTACTGTTTACCCCTCATTTCGACACGTTAACCTCTCTCGTACTAATTTTACATTTATTTATACTTCAATCCGATCTCTTTTCACATGCTCTTGCATGAACTACAGTGCAAATCTCTGTAAACAGTAGTTTTGTTGCACAAAAATCACCCCTAAATTATCATTTTAATCGGTAGGGTTAATCTGGTAATTCCGATTAGGTTTAAGAAAACACAGTAAACCCTTACAAAAAATTAAAGTAATTTATATGTTCGATATTTGGGTTGTAGTTATAGTTTTATGGTAGAGAGATTAACGAATTAATATATATTGAGTTTTTAGAAATATTTTGCAGTGAACCCTAACTTAATATATATTTTGGTTTCAATGTCTATACAAATCTATTTGGAGAATTTTGCGAAAATAAAGAAAAAAAAAAATCATCCGTTAGGAAAAAAGTGGTGATTTACTATTCAAACGAAAACACATATTTTATCCATAGTTTTTGTAAATTCAAATCTTACAAATAATTGCACAAAATATTATTTAATTCATCAGTTATGACCTAAATGTATTTTTAATGTTTAATATAATATTTTTTTAAAAGCATTATACAACTTCAATTTTATAATATTTTCATATCTTACCCTTTGCTAAATAATTATTAATTAATACTATTTTAAAGAGAAATTTCGTATAATATTCTTGTACTTTAGTCTTCTATGAGTTCAATCAAATTGTAATGTTTTTGAGCTTTATAATTTTTTAAAAATATATCTCTTTTAACCATTCATAAATTGAATTTTTTAATGAAAAATGAAAAAAAAAAGAATTATTACTTATTCTTATTAACTATTATTAATAGTCATGTATCTATTATTTTTTAATTAATAGTTAGTAAATTTGAATATAACATAGTCAATAAAAAAAAATTATTCTTCAAAAACATAAAATAACACCTAAACTTAATTATAATTCAAATATTTAAACACCATTAAAATGATTGGAGGTATATAATTTTCAGGGTCATGTTATTTATTTCACTACTACATAATTATAATTAATAGTCATTATATGTATTTCGTATGATATTCTTGTACTTCTCCACTGTAAAGTTATATGGGTAATTATTTATTTAAATATTTTAAATTCGTGGACAACGTGGTATTTGCAACACTGATTTGATGCCGACTGATGTAATATATTAATCATGCTTTCTTCGAGATAAAAACTCGATGGCTTTGCATGTGAAAACATAAGTTCGATTGATAAAATATCATTGAGTCGTGGAATCTGAAGTATTTTATTTATATTACTATTTTCAGTTCATATATTTTTTCGGCTTAATTTTGTATCATTATAACAATTACTCATTTATTTCAACGTTCATGTAGCTTGTTATATGCACGGAAAATGAAACTTTGGTAGAATATGTTAAATCATATAGCATCTCAAGTACAAGTAACATTCAATTTGATTAAGATATACTATATAGTAGAAAGAAAAGGACAGTGTGAGTAAAGTTGATGCATGTGAGAAATACTATTTAACCAGTAGACAAATTATCATTTTATATTACAGGTTTTGAGATAGAGACATACACATGATATGATACACAATTCTATACTCGATCTTGATTTTATGAGATTGAACTACAAGTTTCATCTATCAATTAATGTGCAGATAGCTACCTCCTAGCTGGATCGCAGTCACACTATGGCTGAAATTTAGGGATGTCATATGACACAAGACATCCATCGATTAGAGTTCAGTTAAAGTTAGAGTTCAGAATCACACTAAGGTTGGAAATTAGGGATGTTATAAGAGACGTGTTATTTGGCTCGGAAAATGTTCGGTTCAAGCTCGTTTACTTTCTGAAACGAGCCGATTATGAATATATATTGTATATCGCTAGAATTTAGGCCCACGATCACACCTAGGACCGAAGATTAGGATGTTATATGAAACTGACTACTTTGATCAATATTTAAAATACCCGGTTCTAGCTCGTTCAATCTTCAAATGAATCACATAGAACACATTTTTAAGCTCGGTTAAAGTTAAACCAACGATCACACTAAAATTGTAATATATGGATGTCATATATATGAAACAAGTTAATCGGCTCGAAAATCTGTGGTTCAGACTCGTTATGCTTTCAAAACGAGCCTAATATAAATACATTTTTAAAAACGACAAAATCTAGGCTCACAATCACACTTAGGGTTATATGGTCGAGGTCGTTTACTTTTTAAATGAGTAAATATGAATATTTTTATGCGCAAGTAAAGTTTAGAATTACAATCCCACGAGATATGGAAATTAGGGATGTTATATCAGATGAGTTACTTGAAGGATTATTAGATGTGTTAAGTGAAATTTTAAATCATATCTCTAAAATTCTATTCTAGCGTTAACCTGATTGGAATTACTCCCTATTTCCTTTGAAATCAACGCGCCTCATGCGCATAATGTAGCTTTGTCCTGCTGACAACACTGTTTTTCTTGCGCCGCCCTTCTGCAACCCTTGAGTTGACCCCCTCGTACTATGGGAAGGTCAATTCGACAGCCCCGCACCCTACCGCCCCACCTCTTTCATCTTCCCGAGCGCCTGATCCCTGCAACTCTTTTCTCAAATCAGTCAAACTCTCCTCCTTAAACGACAAGACCTCACCTCCGTCACCAACGCCACCTTCCCCGTCAAGCCCTATCTCTTCTGTCCCGTCGGAACTTATCATTTCTAATAACAACCGTCTCCTCCGGTCAATCCCCTCCTGCGACATGACCAAACCCAACAAAGAATCAAAAATTATGGAGGACTTCCCACCTCTCCCACCTCCACAAACACTCACCAAGAATCCCAAGTGCGCCACTCGTCTCGCCCACTTCCGTCCTGGCAAACAGGAAACTCAAGCGATCACTCCAACACCAAAGCAGTGACTGAACCTCTGGCCGCCCTAACCCTCTCCTCTTCAAACGTTCAAACCTGCACTACCTCTACCAACACTCTGATGACCCCAAACAACAACACCCCTGCTCCTCTCCCAAACGTCTCTAACTTATCCCAAAACACCACTCTCAGTCGACTCCCACCTCACCCACGTCCAAACCATAAAACCCTGCTCCCCACACCCTCCTGTCCACCGAGAAACATCCCCCCACAACCGCTCATACAAGGACGTCACCAACTCTAGAAAACCCTCTCTGAAACCCTCTCCTCTTGATTTTGTCCCTGGAATTGAAAATGGTGTTATTCACTTCAATGAAGAGGATGTGTCTGACCTCGTTTCAAAATGGAACAACACCCTAGTTGGTGGCCCGCTTGGTGAAAAGCTCTCATACAAAGCAATGGAAAATTACGTCAACACCAACTGGAACAACATCTCCATCCCCAAGATCCTTCTGAACAGTCACGGAATCTATGCTTTTTAGTTTAAAAATGAGATTGATCTTAATAACATCCTCCGAAATGGCCCATGGATGCTGAAGAACCAATACCCCCTTATACTCAAACGCTGGCAACCAGGAATGATCCTGGACCTTAGCTGTCTTGAGGAGATCCCTGTGTGGGTCAACCTGCCGGATTTGGACGTCCGCTTCTGGTTTGACCACATGCTTGCTCGTGTTGCCTCTGCCATCGGAAAACCTATTCTCACAGACTACCACTCGGCCAACCAAGGAAGGCTCTCTTTTGCAAGAATTCTGGTTGAAATCTCTGCCGACAAGGAAATTCTTAAGGAGATTAGGTTCCAAGGAAGCAAAGGTGAAACCATCTTCCAAGAACTTGTCTACAACCGGCTGCCAATTCATTGCAGTAACTGCAAAAAATTTGGGCATTCTTGCAAGTCCTACCCCATCACTACACCCAACGAAGCCTCCATAACACCCCACCTCACCAAAAACGGCACCGTTCCCACCAGGAAAGAATCTGGATCCCCCCCTTCAAAAGAAACAGACATAACTCCCCACCCAAACTCAACTTCCCAAACCAAAATCACAACTAAAAAAACACAACTGTCGCACAAGGGAACCAACTCCACTTCCCATACTCCGATTTCCTCAAGCCCCACTAACCCCTCTGCCTCCCAACCAAACAACCCAACCTCAAACACAAATCCACATCGCTTGCCCACTATTTCTGACCCAACCCAAATAAATCCTCCTTCCTCTAACAATCTAACCCCCTCTTCTGCCCCCATCAATGTTACTAATGATTAATACAACCATTGGTGCATGGAACATCAGAGGCTTGGGCTCTCCTGCTAAGTTCGCCTCAATCCGTGACTTAATCTGGAAACATAACCTTGATTCCCTAGCCATCATCGAAACTCGCCTCCGACCTCACAAAATCACTAACACAAGTAAACACCTCCCTCACAACTGGTGTCATATCTCCAACATTGACCACCATACCAATTGCCGTATTTGGCTTTGGTGGAACCCTTCAACCATCCACATCACCCCAATCCATACTACCAGCCAATTCATACACACACGCATCACCATAAACCACCACACCATCTCCTTCCTTGCCACCTTCATTTATGCTTCAAATGATTTCGATACTCGTGCCTCACTCTGGACCGATCTCACCTCCATCAGTCTAACTGTCTCTGAACCTTGGACCATCTTGGGAGACTTCAATGTAGTTCTCTCCCCGGAGGAGAAATTTAACGACACCCATGGATACCCTCCTTCCATTGGCTGCGAGCTCCAAGATTTCCTCACCCTCACCTCCCAATGTGACTACCCTTTCTCTGGATCTTTCTTCACCTGGAATAAAAAAAAAGAACGCATGGCACACGCACGTGGTGCAAGCTTGACCGCGTCTTTACAAACCACCTATGGAACAACCACTTTCCTCACTCTACAACCTTTTCACAAATTCGGGTATCTCAGACCACTCCCCAGCTATCATGCATACCGCCACCCCAAAATCCCAAAAAAGAAACCTTTTCGCTTCAACAATGCATGAGCGCACCATGAGAACTTTCAAAAACTTAGTCTCTGAAATCTGGAACTCCCAAACCCAGGGCCACCACATGCACATCCTAATCACTAAACTCAAAGCCCTCAAAGCAAAACTCAAAAAATTCAAAAGCCTCTCCTTTGAGACCATGGCCACTGCTATTTCCAACGAGAGAAACAACCTCAATAACATCCAGACTACTCTGTGCTTAAACCCTACCGATCCGAACCTCCAAGCTGCCGAAGCCTCACCATTCTAGCCCTCACCTCCCCTAAACAAACTTCATCTCACAACCTCTCAGCTTGCCAAACTTGATTGGATCCAGTACAATGACCAATGCAGTGCCTACTTTTTTAGGCATATAAAGAAGCAAAGAGCCAAATCCAACATCAACTTCATCAGTGACCTTCATGGGAACCCCCATACCTCTCACTATCACATCTCTAATGCTTTTATAAAACACTTCACTCAAACCCTTGGAACTAATCATACCACCAATCCCATCAACCTTTCCTACGTCAACCTGGGCCCAAAAATTCCAAACTCTTCATTTCTCACTCTTTGCAGTAGGGTCACAGAGAGGAAGTCAAGAAAGCACTCTTCTCTATAGGTAATCACAAGACCCCAGGGTCTGATGGTTTCAATTCTGCCTTTTTCAAAAGTACATGGAGCACTACTGGAAAACAATTCACCCTTGCTATCCAAGACTTCTTTATCACCGGTAAGCTTCTCCGACAAACAAACCACACATCCATATCACTTATCCCCAAAACCCCTAACCCATCAAACACCAACGACTTCAGGCCGATTTCTTGCTGCTCTACAATTTACAAAACCATAGCCAAGATCCTAGCCACTAGACTCATAAGCATCTTACCTAGTATCATAGGTCCTCAACAAGGTGCCTTTGTCAACGGTAGATCTTTGAAGCACAATGTCCTCCTCAGTAACGAACTTCTGCAAAACTATTCCAGAAAATCCATCCCCGAGATGTACCATGAAAATCGACCTCAGGAAAGCGTTCGACAATGTCAACCACCACTTCCTCATCAACCTCCTCAGGGAACTAAACTTCCCTCCCACCTTCACAAATTGGATCGAAACATGCATCACCACAATGACCTATTCGATAAATGTAAATGGCTTCTATGAAGGTTTTTTTAAAGGAGTCAAAGGGCTTCGACAAGGGTGCCCTCTCTCGCCCTATCTTTTTACCATTGTCATGGAATATCTCTCCGAGCTATTCTTGCTAACACCAAAAACCCGGACTTTAACTACCACCCTAAATGCTCCCCGCAACTCCATCACACACATAATGTTTGCGGACGACCTTCTCCTTCTTTGTAGAGGAGACCAAACTTCTGTCAATATCCTTAAAAACACCCTTGACAATTTGGCCTCACCACTGGTATGCAAACGAATTGGGACAAATCGTCCATATACTTTGGTGGACTGAATAGGCATGCCCAACATAGCATCGCTGCAATCTGTAACCTCTCCATTGGCTCCCTCCCTACTACCTATCTTGGCCTTCCCCTTGGATCCAGGCGTTCAAAAAAACCACGACTTCAACCACCTCCTCCTCAAACTCACCTCTAAAATCAATTCCTAGAGTGCAAGGAACATTTCCTATGCAGGACGACTGCAGATTATCCAAGCAGTTATGTATGGTACGATTAATTTTTGGAACAACATTTTCCTTCTTCCTATCTCTATTGCAGGTAAAATCCAAAGCTTAATCAGTTCCTTCCTCTGGACGGGCAAAGCCGACAAGAAGCGAAGCCTTGTTGCTTGGGACAATGTCTGTAGACCAAAATCCGAAGGTGGCCTAGGGCTCAAGGATCTCACAACTTGGAACAAGACCCACATAGCTAAACTCATCTTTGAACTTCACTCAAATAACCTTGAGACTCTCTGGACTAGATGGGCTTCTACGAATATGCTCCACCATAGCAACATATGGACCTCCAACCTCAAGAGTCAGCACAGTCACATTTGGCGCTCCATCATCAACACTCGTGACGAGCTTTTTGATTGCACCCCACCTCACATCCTTCAACAACTCAAGGCTAGCACCAATATCAAAACCTTTACCGCAAATGTCTACACGATTTTAAAGCCCCCTGGAATCAAAACCACTTGGGCCAATAAAATCTGGGGCAAGCTCAACCTTCCTAGATGCAACTTCACCACATGGATGGCTATCCATGAAAGACTCCCTACTAACTCTAAGATGGCCAATTGGGACGCCTCTAACTCCAATCTCTGCCCTATCTGCCGCCTATCTAAAGAAACCATCGACCACACCCTCTTCCAGTGTGATCATGCAATCCAAACTCTCCACATCATCCTAAACTGGCTCGGCATCACACAAAGACTTAGCACCCTCCCCGGCTGGATGGACTGGCTCAACTCCTCTAATTGCCAATCCACACTCAAAGTCCAAATCACCAACTCAGCCTTCACAAGCTACATCTACCACACATGGAAAACGAGGAACGAGTTCGTCTTCAACACAACTACTCCCTCTCCTGTGGCCACTGCTAGTAGAGTCGTACACGAAGTGAAGCTCAACACCATTGCCCGCTGGAACAAACATTCTCAATCCAGTGACAATTGGATGAAAGCCCTAGGAATTAAAAGTCTTTGATTCTCTCTTTGATTTTCTCCTTTGAGCGCTCCCTTCTCTTCTACACTTGATCCCATGTAATTTGTAACACTACATCCTCTTTTATCAATCGTAACCATTGGTTGGTAAATTCTATTCTAAGGATCTACAAGCATAATCAATAGAAAATAATAGATTGTTCATGGAAAAATACCTGTTAATGCGTGAACCCGATCTATTTGGAGACGAACAAAAAGAGAACGAAAACCCCAAGTGTGACTTATCTACTTGGTCCACACAAGCCCAGTGTCTAGATTTCATCTTCTTTCGACTGCTAGGACGAAGATCGAAAGGGTAGCAATCAAAATGGTTTGGATGATGATTGTAATGCAATGTCAAAATACCAACAATTGATTTTTCACTTTTCAGAGAAAATGAGAGCTTTATCTTGAGAAATTAGAGAGAAGAAGACTTATGTGAGTTAGTCATCTTTTAGTAATATATAACAATTATAAGTTAAATGATTTATAAACTCCTTTTACAAAGTAACTCACAATGAATAACTCTTTAATTATCCTCATCAATAAACTCTTTAACTTCTTATTTCACAAATAAAACTTATCACATTATTATTAACATATATCTAATATATCTAATATATACTAATAACAAAAACAATATTTGTTTGATTTAGTCCGTCAACTCTAAGTGTGTGACCTCACATGACCTTTTATAATAGTCATGGGTTTAACTGTTTAATCCCATTAATTGTAGTTTTTCTAGCAAAGCACTACAACTCCTAAAATAACCGGATTGTAAATCTCTATCAATTGTCCTATTTCAAGTTTAATCATTGCACATTAAGTTAAATAACACAATTCCTTCTATCTCTCACTTGTCCTTAAACAAGTGTGCAATCTAAGATACCTTTAACGCTTAATGTTTTATTTGACAATATGGTGACATTCATATCTAATGTCAAATATATTTGTTGAACTCCGAGTTTGAAAAGACAATTAAATGGATTATTGCAAATAATCATCGAGCATGGCCATGCATTTTCAGTTCCCGCTCTTCAAGCGGCCGAGACACTAGTCATGTCCAATGTAACACGATATACACAAACCAGGAGGAATTCTCCAATCTTGTATGTCTATGGATCCCACTCAACTTTTAGCAATCCTAACTACTTCCTTTATAACTCTCTTTTACGGAAAGCATTTAACAATGTTAAAGAAATACCAATAATCAAATCAGATCACAACATACTCATGTATGAGGAATCTACTAATCATGGTTTTAACTTAAAACTCTACAGTCACTTGGAAAATCTTAAGGTGATTCAGTCTTACATGTATCATCCATACACATATATGTAAATGACTAGACATCCCCATGCCCTTGTAGCCTATAAAACTTGACGCTATCAGTCAACTTTACAATATAGTTACTAATAAAATAATCTATGTTCATTTGATGCTTTCGAACTATATACTTTTAATAATTCAAAACTTCATTTCACTTAATGGAGTTTTATTCACTAGAAGTCTAGAACACTTAAAGTGATCCCATTTGTTAATGGATTATTTGGACATATTATTTAATATCGATTAAAACAATGTATGAATAAGGATGAAATATCATATATCATAAAACCATCAAGTCAAAAAAAAACTAGTGTCCAACACTCATAAATACACAATGTAATATAAATCCAAGACTCAAAGCAATTCTCCAATGTGCTTGAGACCCTTAGCCCTACTGTGACTCTCATGCTTAGGCATGGGTATATGCTTGTTGATGGATCTGCAATGTTATCATCAGTATGCACCTTACACATCCTAATGTCACCATCAATGATGATGCAGAGAATAAGGTGATACTTTCTCTTTACATGTTTGAATTTGGAGCTCGAACTCGGTTTCTTTGCTTGGGCTATGGCACCATTGTTGTCACAATAGATGTCGATAAAACACTGAAATGCTAGGAAAAACACCAAGTTCATCTAGGAACTTCATTATCTAAACAACTTCTTTTATTGCTTCACTAACAGCAATGTATTGAGTCTTTTTCTAGAATCTGCTATTGTATCCTGCTTGAAGCTCTTCCAACTCATAACTCCTCCATTAAGAATGAAGACATACCCGATTAAGATTCAAACCCATATTGGTCAGTCTGAAAGCTTGCACCAGTATATTCTTGTACGATTAATTTGCCATCTCCCCGTATACTAAGAAATCATTCTTGATCTTACTCAAGTACTTCAAAATATTCTTAGCTACACTACAGTGTGCTTCTTCGAGACTTGATTGGTATCTGCTACACATTCTCAACGCATACGTAATATCAGTACATGTACATACCATGATATACATGGTAGATCCTATAGCAGAAGCATATGAGACCTGATTCATCTTCTCTAGCTTAACATGTATTTTAGGACATTGCGTCTTGTTGAGATATACACCATGTTGCATGGGTAAAAGTCACTTCTTGGAATCCTGCATCTTGAATCTTGTCAATATAAGTTTCTTGGCTTAACCAAAAAGCCTCTTAGATATATCTTTATATCTTAATTCCCAATATATACTCGGTCTTCATTGAGAAACATTTCTTCAACCATTCCTTTACGAACTCTAGCATCGGAATGTCATTCAAAACAAGTAGTATGTCATCCACGTACAAGACTAAGAAGATTACCTTACTCTCACTGAACTTCTTATAAACACAAGGATCCTCTTCGCATCTAATGAAATCAAACTCTTTGATCTTTTTTATAAAACCAAAAGTTCCAACTCTTGGATACTTGCTTAAGTCCATAAATGGACTTCTTAAGCTTGCCTAATTTCCCAACATTATATATATTTCTAAAACCTTAAGTGATACAAACGAGGACGATCTAGATCGAGGGAGAAACTTCAACTACTCTTTCTTGGTCGTTCGAGGCGGATCAAACAATAGAATATGGAGGTGCAGCGGGATAGTTGATCCTTCAAAAGGATCCTCGAGTATGAGTTCTTGGATCAAAGACTAGATCCAAGATAGAACTTTGAGGAGGGGGGGGGGGAAGAGTGATGCCTAAACCAAGATGAGGATTTCCCTTCGCTATACTTGGATTCAAATTAGACATGATTACAAATGAAGGCCAACACATCCTTATATAGAGGGTGTTGCCTACTTATGGGCCAAAAGGCCAACACAAGTTCATAATGAAAAAGCCCAAAAAGGAAAAACCTAAAAGATAAGATCAAAACCTAAAAGATAAGATCGAGAGGAATATTCCACATGAATATTCCTTCTTTTATTACATAATTAATAAATGGAAATAACTAAGGAAAATACTCAAAATGGCAAGCTTCATGTCATGCTAGACATGCCGCTTGCGGGGTCCTCTTAGCTGGATAGACGGATGGCCTCACCATCCGAGGGCATATCATTAAGGTTGTGTCATGTAGACATCCTCTTCCAAAAAACCATTTACTAAAGGGATTTTGATATTCATTTGCAATATCTCATAGTTATAATATGCGGAATATCTAGGATTACCTAATGGATCTAATCATGACTACATATAAAATGTCTCGTCATAGTCTAGACCATGAATATGTCCAAACATGTGGCAAACTAGTCTTGCCTTGTAAATAGATACATTTCCATCCTTGTCAGATTTAAGTTTCATTTGTTTCCTATATGTTTTACCACATCTATCAAATCTATCAAGTCCCATACTTGATTTTTAAACATCGAATCCATTTCAAACCTTATGGCCTCAAGCCATTTCTTGGAGTTTGGAAATGTCATTGATTTCTTAATTATATATAGAAGCCTCATTATGCTCTAAGATAAGAACATCAAGGTTTACATTCAAGATGAAATTACCATAACGTCTTGGTTGTACCCTTGGCCTTTCCGATCTACGAGTGGGTTCAACTTGCTTAACAACTAAGTTCGGAACATGATCCACAACTGTTTATAGATCATCTTGTTCCGGCTCTTGGATGACTCGAGACTTTAAGCCTTCAAAAGTAATCATCCATTAACGACATCATCCATGTCATCTTGTTGTGGAGTTTGTTGCTCTTCGTCATCTTGAATGTTTCAAAAATGAATATTTATCCACTTGACTTGTTGGAAATAAACTCTCTTTCCAAAAAGACATTATCTCTTGCAACAAGCACTTTTGTTGAGTTGGATTGTAGAAGTAATATCCAAAACTTCCTTTTGGATACCCTATAAAAAGGCACGCACCCTGTATTTTTCTTCGCTTGATATGCCATACGATTTATTTTGATTTTGGGTCAAGCTAATACGTTTGTAAACGCTTTACATAAGCTTCACGTCCTCTATTTTCAGAAAGACAACTTTAGAACTTTTCGGTCCATATCTCATATGGAGTTTTGTCTAAAGTTCTTGGCGGAGTCCTGTTTAATGTAAATGAAGCGGTAGTGAGGACATATCCCCGAAAGATACCGGAAGATCGACAAAACTCATCATTGATCGGACCATGTCTAACAAGGTCATGTATCTCCTTTAAGACACACCAATCAGTTGTGGTGTTCTTGGGTAGACAATTGTGATACCATCCCACAATTTCTCATATGATGATCAATATGATGGCTCAAATACTCGCCACCACGATCATATCGAAGTGCTTTTATTTTCTTGCCGCTTTTAGTCTCTACTTCATTTTGGAATTCCTTGAACTTCTCAAAGGATTACGATTTATGTCACATTAAATAAATATATCCATATCTGCTCATGTCATCAGTATATGAATGAAATATTTGTAGCTACCTCTAGCTTTGTGGTCATTGGTCCACATACATCAGTATGTATTATGCCCAACAACTCAATAGCCCTTTCATTCGTTTCTTTGAAAGGTGACCTTCTCATTTTGCCAATAAACATGATTCACATGTGTTAATGTATTCATAATCCATCTTTTTAGAAGTCCATCTTTATGGAGTTTCTCCATATGATTCACACTAATATGGCCCAATCGACAATGTCATAGATAAGCCTCACTCAAACTATTTTGTTTTTGCCTTTTGTTATTTATATTATATACATCCGATTTGAGATTTAATACCAAAAGTCCATTACTCATTGGTGCATTAGCATAGAAAACATTGTTTGTAAAAACAGACATAAGTCCATCTTCAATGATGAAATTTAATCCTTTAGAATGTACTAATGCAACTGAAATAAAGTTCTTGGTAATGCATGAAATAAAATAACAATTATTCAGTTCTAATACTAAGCCAGAAGGTAAAGACAAATTAAAATCTTCCACGGTAAGTATGGCAACACTTGCTCCATTTCTAACGCGCAAGTCTATCTCCCCTTTCTTCACTTGCTTTCTATTTCTTAGTTCTTGCACATAAGAAATTACGTGAGCACTACAAGTGGTATCCAACACCCAAGTGGGATCAAATTCTAACGTGAGAACATTTGTTGTCATTGTATCAATAACATAAATACTTGAAGTGCCAAAACTCACAATTCCAATCTTCTTGTTTTCCAAGTACTTGGGACAATTCCTCTTCTAGTGTTCCTTGACCTTGTAGTAAAAACAGTCATGATCAGCAACCACCTTTGGTTTCTAACCACCCATGGGTTTGGCAACTTGCTTTCCAGTTCCTTGGTAATTGTTCTTACCCATAACAACCTTCTTGAAACCCTTCCCTTTGTTGACATTCATAAATTCCTTCTTCTTGTCATCGGGTAATATCGGCCTCAATATTTTTAAGCATGCCATGTAGTTCATTTAGATCATG
This sequence comes from Fagopyrum tataricum, assembly GCA_002319775.1. Taxonomy (NCBI): domain Eukaryota; kingdom Viridiplantae; phylum Streptophyta; class Magnoliopsida; order Caryophyllales; family Polygonaceae; genus Fagopyrum; species Fagopyrum tataricum. The sequence goes on along the minus strand of CM008284.1, from coordinate 41,689,926 downwards.
CTTCAAACCATTCATATGGTAATGCAACCTAAATGGTGCAAAACCATCATGCAAATATCTTAGAACGATATTAGTGGCCAACTCTTGGTCATATGGGGGTTCCGAGATTTTCCATCCTCTTGAACAACCCACTAAGACTAATCACATGAGGAATCACTGGTTTTCCACTCACAAGCTTGCTATCGAGTATAGACTTGTGAGTCTCATATCTCTCAATCCTTGCATGATCCCAAAACGTCGTTTTCACTTCAGTAATAACAGTATAAGCATCAAAATGCTTAAACCTCTTTTGCAACTCAAGCTCCATTGCAGCAAGCATGAGGCTTGTTACAGGTAATGCCTCAAATCTCACCCGAGTTTCTGTTGCCTTCTCCTCATCTGATGAGGTATCGTCACAATAGGGATAGGGGTTGCTAGGGTGTCCTCACGTCCCTCGGACCTAATAATGGTTCTCAAATTTGTTTCCCAATCAAGGAAGTTCGTTCTATTGAGTTTTTTTTATCAAAAAATTTAGCGTAGAGAGAATTTCAAATTATCGTTTGACATTACCTACAAGTTTTAAATGATATACAAATCTGTTTATGTTGAAACTGCAAATAATTATATTTAAACAAATTAAAATAAATAAAAACACATTTTATTCATTTATTGTCGTTCCTTTGGATAAAACTTTAAGAGCCGTAGTCGTTGGGAGCCAAATTTGGCCTTAGCCGTCCCCGCGGTTTCGTGGAGTCTCCCCTACGGCCAGTGTAGTGATCCGTTCCTGTGGCCAGGAAACCCTCCCCCGCGGTTTCCTGCGGCTGCAGCCGGCTTTTTGACCTTTGACCCGTGCTTTACTCTTTCACTTCCTTAACCTTTTCCCTTTCTTTGGCTTGCTGAGCAAGTGTTCCCCATTTCCTTTCCAGACCTCTTACGTTCTCCTTGCTTCTTCTTTTTTTTTCTTGATCTTGAGTGGTTTGCCTGGAGTTTGGAAGAGAGTTGTGTGTTGTTGTTGATGATGATGTTGATGGATGTTGTTGCTGAGCTTGGAGGCCAGCTGAGGTGATAGTTGTGTTCTTTTCCTTGCCTAGACCACAAGTGTGGTAAGTCTTCTTCTTCTTCTCTTCCTTCCTTTCTTGAATTCCTTTGCTTAGCTTAGGATTAGATGCATGTATAGATGTATGTTGATGCGGGATTGTGTATGTATATGGTTGTATGTGATTCTAGAATGAAGAAGACGTGAGTTGATCACGTGAAGAGCCGAAGAGGAACCGCGGGATCACCTTTTGCACTGTCGCCGCCCCCGCGGTCCAGCAAAGCCGCCCCTACGGGTACCTTGTCGCCGCATCCCCGCCTGGAAGCCGTCGCCCCTGCGGGAGCCGTGTCACGGCGCCTGCGCCCGTGCCTGCGCTTGCCTGTAGCCGCTGTCACCGCGCCTGCGGCCAAGCATTGCCGCGCCTGCGGTTACTGTTCCGCCCCTGCGTCTTTTCGTCACGCAGGTGCGTCTTGTCCTAGGTCTACCTAGAGTTGGGTAGATCCTTTCCTTTCCTAGTATGATCGGTTTAGTGGCATGCTAGGTACGTATATGAGGATAGAATGAGGTTGATCATGTATCGTTTATGTCGATTATGGCTTTGAGGTTTATGAGTTAGGATACGATCCTTATGGATCCCTTGAGTCTAGGTGTGACCCCTGTGATGGATATGAGTTTGATATATGTTGTTATGCCTTGTTAGGCAGTGTTGATCTCCAAAGTTGGAGCCGATTGGGTTTGAGACTTCCGAGGTTGAGGTAAGTCCATAGGACTGACTTAGCTGTCATCCCTATATTGGATGTGTGCATGAGTGGTGTTTGATATGTGATTGATAGCATGTGAGGATTGATTATTACCAACTATGGTTTAGTGACTGCCCATTGTAGGGCCGTGACAGCCTTGCCCACTCATCCCTATGGGAGACTGGGAGGTTCTCTGCGGAACATCCAGATCTGGTACACGGAACGGGCACTGTCTCCATTCCCTCAGGGTTCACGGAGGAGTCGTCCCGGTTGACCACTCCAGCTGGCATTACCACCGAGAGGGCGAGAATTATATTCCTCGTGTCACATATATTGATATGGATATTTATATATATACGATTTGAGTGTTGGACTACATTTATAAAGATCATAAACTGGGTAAATGTGTGATATCATGATGAGGTGTTTAGTATTTCTGAAGTGTGCTTGTGCTTATGTTCATCTCATATATGCGTATGGTTAGCTAACGGTTTTATACCGTGTTGTAGATCCCTTGCAGGTTAGGAGAACTGCAAGTGATCCAGAGTGGGTTATTTGCTTAGGGCTCCGTACACTGGGTCGTTCTCGTGGGATATGTATCTTTTGATCATGTATATATTTATGTTTTGTTTGTACTCAGCAGCATGTTGTATAAACCTTTTGATACTTTTATATCAGTTTGATGTTTTGTATTTAATCTATCGGTGCCTTGTTGTAAGATTCAGTGAACTTGTTGTCAGGCTAGGGTCAGGATCCATTTGAGATCCTAACCAGTAGCACCTCGAGTCCTACGGATTCGGGGTGTTACAAAGTTGGTATCAGAGCCCAGGTTGACAATAATGACACTTGTAGTATGCGATAAGGTCAAATAGATAAATAAACAGCCGATAGGGGTCTGACTTTTCAAAAGGTTTTGGTTTTGAAATGAGTACAAATGTTTTGGATATCGTGTACGTGAGCCATCGCCCCTCTGAAGATCTCGACAGTATAGATATATAGAGATACTCTGCTTGTGATTGATTTTATAAATATCTATACATACGGCATATATATAGCCCTTTTGAGTTAGGTTTGCCTCCTCTGCAGATGGTTCAGACTAGAGCCTTACCTGCAGCTGAACGGGGTAGGGGTAGACCTCCTCTAGTAGAGGACGGGTAGGATTCCTGTTGTTGATCCACCTGCAGTAAAGAGGTTCATGTTGATGTTGCTGAGAGTTTCATCCTTGAGACTGGGAACGGCATAGCTGGGAGATAGGGTCTACATCGAGTCTAGTGAGATGACTCGGATTATGTCTCCATGGGAGGACAGTATTCCTCGAGTATATCCGGCGAGTGGGAGGCTGCCAGAGCGGGTAGATCTATCCCAGATCTGCCAACAAAATGAGGGATCATATGAGAGATCCCACGGGGTTACTCAGGTGCCAGCTGCACCGGAAACTGTTGCTGAGATTGCTCGAGCTACAGAGGAGCATAGAGGGCCGAGACCAACACTTGGTTGAAGGCATTCCACCAGATGGGTGTACTCCCTTTCTCTAGGAAGGTGGTGTTGGAGGTGGAGCTTTGGATTGGACATGTGGACTCAGCTCTGGAGTCTATTAGATGTCCAACAGACAAGCAGATCGAGTTGGTGCAGACTCTGTTCAAGACTTAGCACAGCACTGGTGGAGGTCTGTACGAGTACAGGTTACCAGTTTGAGTAGATGAGGACCATGATTAGAGAGCGTTTCTGCCCTGCCTCACTGAGGAGGGAGAAACTGCGAGACTTTGTAGAGGCTGGGTTCGAGGATGTACCAGTCTCTGAGGCTATCAGGAGCTTCCAGGAGGAGCTGGCATTATTGGGTCCAGCTGCACCTCCTGCAGATCATCATGTATATCTGTTTTCCGACGACTGAGGGATACTACCCGGACCTACATGGCGGGTTTTCACTATGAGTCTCTGATGGATTATTAGGACCGAGCTTCCGACTACGAGAGGGAGCGGGCTAGTCATAGAAGAGCTTCTCCGACCGGAGGGTCTGAGAAGAGACAACGTATTGGGACGACCAGTGGTGCTGGTGGGGCTGCTAGTACAGGGCGAGGTCAAAGTCTCCAGAGTCATCCCTTCTCTACACCAGTTACAGATAAGGGACAACAGTGCCACGACTGTGTAAGTATGGACATATGCGACCAGAGTGTCCGAGGCAGACAGTGATGTGCTACACGTGTGGCAGACCAGGTCATAGAGTTGTATTCTGCCGACAGGGCGGAGCATCATCACAACAGGGTTCTCTCCTGCCAATATAGCTGAGGGTGGACAGAGACCACCTCAACAACAGCAGATGCAGGGACATCAGAGAGTCCCAGATCGTCCTACCACTCAGGGATCTGCTCCTGGGTTGGTAGAGGCAGAGGTCGTGGAGGGAGCACCACTGACACCGAGGGCCACAAGGCCGAGTTTTTGAGTTGAGGAGCAGAGGAACCAGCTGCACCGACTGCTACAGGTACCATTCTTATTAATGGTTTACTTGTTAGAGTCTTATTTGATACGGGTGCTACGCACTCTTTTATATCTGATGCATGTGTGATCGTCTAAGTTTAGATACGATTGTGGGGGTAACCTTTAGTATAGGGTTACCCAATGGTAGTAGGGTCAGAGGTACCCATGAGATTCGTGACTGTCCCATTTTTGTAGGACCCGTGTATTGCATGTAGACTTTCTTTGTCATGTCATTAGTGCATGAAGAAGTCATTTTAGGTATGGATTGGATGGATAGGCATCAAGCACTCTTAGATGTAGGTAGGAGGACTGTTACCCTCTCTACCCAGTTAGGACAGATAGAGGTTTTCCGAGGTTTGGGACCTTGGAAAATCTGGCATGGTTTATCAGTGCGATACAGGCAGCTCGATTGATTGCACAGGGTTGTGAGGCCTTCTGGTGTTATGCCATGAAGGAAGGGGAGAGTCCAGCGTTAGAGGATATCCCAGTTGCCTGTGATTTTGCAGATGTTTTTGTTGAGCCGTCCAGTTTGCCGCCTCAGAGGAGTGTGGATTTTGGTATTGAGTTAGAACCTGGTACGAGATCTATCTCGAAGGCCTCATACCGGATGGTGTCTGTCGAGATGCTAGAGCTGAAGAAGCAACTTGAGGAGCTGGCTGAGAAGGGCTTCATTCGCCCTAGCGTGTCCCCATGGGAGCACCTCGCCTCTTCGTACGAGAGAAGGATGGATCGTTGAGGCTGTGTATAGATTACAAAGAGTTGAACAAGGTGACCATGAAGAACAAGTATTCAATTCCTCGTATTGATGACTTGTTAGATCAACTTCAAGGGAGCGACATTATTTTCCAGGATTGATCTGCGCTCAAGATATCACCAGCTGAGGGTGAGAGAGCAGGATGTGCACAGGAAAGCATTCCGGACCAGATATGGACACTACGAGTTTGTAGTGATGTCATTCGGGCTTACGAATGCCCCGCAGTTTTCATGGAGTTGATGAACAGCATCTTCATCGACTTCCTGGATCAGTTGTGGTGGTCTTTATAGATGACATCCTGGTGTACTCTCGCAACAGAGAGGAGCATGCAGGACAACTGAGGACTGTATTGCAGGTTTTACGGGATAGAGAACTTTATGCTAAGTTCTCTAAGTGCGAGTTTTGGATGCCAGAGGTAGCATTCCTGGGTCATATTGTATCAGCTGAAGGGATCAAGGTTGATCCGGCGAAGATTGAGGCAGTAGCGGCATGGATGACACCCGACGAACGTCAAGGAGGTACGTAGCTTCCTTGGCCTAGCCGGTTATTACAGACGCTTTTGTGGAGGGATTTTCCGTGATTGCCCGTCCACTGACGAGTTTGCTGAGGAAGACTACCAGATTTGTGTGGTCTGATCAGTGTTTGCGGAGTTTTGAGGAGCTGAAGAGACGTTTGACGTCTGCTCCTGTTTTGGCACAGCCAGAGGGTACAACTGACTTCGTGGTTTATAGTGATGCATCCAAGCTAGGCTTGGGATGTGTATTGATGCAGCGGGGCAAAGTGATTGCATATGCGTCTAGACAGCTGAAGACGTATGAGAAGAACTACCCGACTCATGATCTGGAATTGGCAGCGGTGGTTCATGTATTGAAGATTTGGAGACATTACTTGTATGGTGTTACATGCCAGATCTTTACAGACCATCAGAGTCTGAAGTACATTTTCACGCAGCGGGAATTGAATAACCGCCAACGTCGTGGCTGGAGCTGATCAAGGATTTTGATCTGGAGATTTTGTATCATCCGGGGAAGGCGAACGTTGTCACCGACGCCCCTAAGCAAGAAGACGCCTCGAGAACACGCGATTGCGAGGTTGACAGTTCAACAGCAGTTACAGAGGGATTTGATGTGGTTAGAGTAGGACATCTAGTTTCCTGATGAGGATGCCCGGCTGAGTACTTTAGAGGTTCTACCTGATCTGTTGGATGAGATCAACAGAAGCAGGAGATCTGCCCGACCTTAATGAGGATCAGAGAGAGGATGTCTCGGGATAAGGCACCACAGTTTCTTCTGGGAGCAGATGGAGTATTGAGACGCCGCGGTCACGTCTGTGTACCCGCTGATGCGGAGTTGCGCAAGAGGATTTTACAGGAGGCTCACTATACACCTTACTCCGTACATCCAAGTACGAGTAAGATGTATCAGGACTTGAGACGTTCTTATGGTGGGAGAGCTGAAGCCCGATGTGGGCCGGATTTGTGGCACAATGTGCGACCTGACAGCAGGTCAAGATAGAGCATTGTAGACCTGGAGGCGAGCTCCATCCACATCCTGTTCCACAGAGGAAGTGGGAGGGCGTCACCATGGACTTTGTGACTGGGCTGAGACTGAGCCGGAGTTTTGATGCTATCTGGGTTATAGTAGACAGATTGACGAAGACGGCACGTTTCATTCCTATTCGGGAGACGTGGCCAGTGAGCAGATTAGCTGAGGAGTACACTAGGCAGATAGTGAGACTCCATGGTGTTCCGAGGACGATCGTTTCAGACAGAGATGGAGATTTACCTCGAGGTTCTGGCAGCAGATTCAGACTGCCCTGGGGACGAGTTTGCACTTCACGACTGCGTTTCATCCTCAGACAGATGGTCAGTCAGAGAGGACCATTTAGACACTGGAGGATATGCTGCGAGCTTTGTGTGTGGACTGGGGACAAGTGTGGACGGATTACCTCCACTAGTTGAGTTCTCGTACAACAACAATTGGCATGCATCTATTGGGATGGCCCCATATGAGGCACTGTATGGACAGAGATGTCGTACACCGTTATGCTGGATGAGCCTAGTACAGCTAGTGGTTTGACACCTGATCAGATTCAGGATAATGTGGCTCGAGTAGCACTGATTAGAGAGCGGATGCTGACTGCTCAGAGCCGTCAAAAGTCGTATGCAGATAGGAGGCGTAGACCTCTAGAGTTCAGAGTGGGAGCCCATGTGTGGCTGAGAGTGTCTCCGATACGAGGTGTTAGACGTTTTGGCATTAAGGGGAAGTTGAGTCCCCGATATGTCGGACCATTTGAGATTCTGGATCGGGTTGGGGAGCGCAGCATACAGATTGGCTTTGCCTCCAAGATTAGAGGGTGTTCACCTGTGTTTCACGTGTCTCAGCTGAGGGAGTACATACTAGATCCGAGACATATCGTGAGTTATGATGATTTGGTGGTTGAGCCGGACCACACTTTGTTGAGCACCGATTGCAGTCCTAGAACGAGGTATGAGACGCCTGCGTTCGAAGGACATTCCTATGCTGAGGATACAGTGGTCGAGACGAGGACCTGATGAGGCTACATGGGAGACTGAGGATAGTATCCAGAGGAACTATCCAGAGTTTTATGCCGAGATAGATGTACCAGTAGGATCACCGAGTAGATCTTAGTACTATCTGGTGAGTATTATGTGCTTATATGCTTATATGTTATGATGTGTTATTTTCATACTAGCTTTGATGTGATATATGATCTTATTAGATCTTGTTGTGCTAGTATGATTATTGTTTATACTTGGAGATGGCTCTTTCCTCCATGCTATGGTGATACGTTTAGGATTCAGCTAGAGATGGTTATTCTCCATGCTATTTGATGGACATAGTGTTGATGGAGATGTTTTTCCTCCATGCCCTTGGTTATGTTGATACTTGGCTAGAGATATTTTTCCTCTATGCCCTTGAGAGTTGATGATGGTTTGGCTAGAGATGTTTTCCTCTATGCACTGGATAGTATAGTGATCTTACAGCCTGAGATGATGAGTTCCTCCATGCCCGTGCTTGAGGTTATAGAGCGATATAGGTTGATACCATATGCGCAGAGATGTAATTCCTCCGGTAGAGAGAGTTAAACCTCAGCTTTTGAGTCCGAGTGGTTAGGACTTTACAAGTTTCGGGACGAAACTTGTTTTTAGGGGAATGAGGTGTAAGAGCCTTAGTCTTTGGGAGCCAGATTTGGCCTTAGCCGCCCCCGTGGGTTCGTGGAGCCGCTCCAGGGCCAGTGTAGTGATCCGCCCTTGTGGCCAGGAACCCGCCCCTGCGGTTTCCTGCTGCTGCAACCGGCTTTTTTGACCTTTGACCCGTGCTTTATTCTTTCACTTCCTTAACCTTTTCCCTTGCTTTGGCTTGTTGAGCAAGTGTTCCTTATTTCCTTTCTAGACCCCTTACGTTCTCCTTGCTTCTCCTTTCTTCTTCTTGATCTTGAGTGGTTTGCTCGAGTTTGGAAGAGAGTTGTGTGTTGGTGTTGATGATGATGTTGATGATGTTGTTGCTGAGCTTGGAGGCCAGCTGAGGTGATAGTTGTGCTCTTTTCCTTGCCTAGACACAAGTGTGGTAAGTCTTCTTCTTTTTCTTCCTTTCTTGAATTCCTTTTATTAGCTTAGGATTAGATGCATGTATAGATGTATGTTAATGTGGGATTGTGTATGTATATGGTTGTATGTGATTCTGGAATGAAGAAGACGTGAGTTGATCACGTGAAGAGCCGAAGAGGAACCGCGGGATCACCTTCTGCACTGTCACCGCCCCACGGTCCAGCAAAGCCGCCCCTACAGGTACCTTGTCGCCGCATCCCCGCCTGGAAGCCGCCGCCCCTGCGGAGCCGTGTCACAGCGCCTGCGCCCGTGCATGCACTTGCCTGCGGCCGCTGTCACTGCGCCTGCGGCCGAGCATTGCCGCGCCTGCGGGTTGCCTGTTCCGCCCCTGCGTCTTTCCGTCACGCAGGTGCGTCTTGTCTCGGGTCTACCTAGAGTTGGGTAGATCCTTTCCTTTCCTAGTATGAGAGGTTTAGTGGCATGCTAGGTACGTATATGAGGATAGAATGAGGTTGATCATGTTATCGTTTATGCGGTTATGGCTTTGAGGTTTATGAGTTAGGATACGATCCTTATGGATCCCATGGGTCTAGGTGTGACCCCTGTGATGGATATGAGTTTGATATATGTTGTTATGCCTTGTTAGGCAGTGTTGATCTCCAGAGTTGGAGCCGATTGGGTTTGAGACTTCCGAGGTTGAGGTAAGTCCATAGGACTTACTTAGCTGCCATCCTATATTGGATGTGTGCATGAGTGTGTTTGATATGTGATTGATAGCATGTGAGGATTGATTATTACCGACCTATGGTTTAGTGACTACACATTGTAGGGCCGTGACAGCATTGCCCACTCATCCCTATGGGAGACTGGGAGGTTCTCTGCGGAACATCCAGATCTGGTAAAAGAACGGGCACTGTCTCCATTCCCTCAGGGTACATGGAGGAGTCGTCCGATTGACCACTCCAGTTGGCATTACCACCGAGAGGCGAGGTTATATTCCTCGTGTCACATATATTCATATGGATATTTTATATATATACGATTTGAGTGTTGGACTATATTTTAAAGATGATAAACTAGGTAAATGTGTGATATCATGATGAGGTGTTTAGTATTTCTGACGTGTGCTTGTGCTTATGCTCATCTCATATATGTGTATAGTTAGCTAACGATTTTATACCGTGTTGTAGATCCCTTGCAAGTTAGGAGAACTGCAGAGTGATCCAGAGTGGGTGATCTGCTGAGGGCTCCATACACTGGGTCGTTCTCGTGGGATATGAGATCTTTTGATCATGTATATATATTTGTTTTTGTTTGTACTCAGCAGCATGTTGTATAAACCTTTTGATACTTTTTATATCAGTTTGATGTTTTGTATTTAATCTATTAGTGACTTGTTGCAAGATTCAGTGAACTTGTTGTCAGGCTAGGGTCAGGATCCATTGTGAGATCCTAGCCCAGTAGCACCTCGAGTCCTACGGATTCGGGGTGTTACAAAAATATTTCAAGATACATCACAGACAAGACTCAACGTACTTTTGCATTGCTATAAGTCTTACGCGTTCATGGTAAATAACAATTATTAATTATAACTCCTTATAATTTTTGGTTGATGATCCACATCGGATGTAAAAATCATCTCATGTCTCAAGATCCAAAAATTTTCCTTTTCGTCTCTCGTTGGGTGCTACCATATCAAGGTTTATGAACTCCCGTACGTATAAATTCACCTTACTCGATTCAATATTACGGAAGAACACCATCACTTTTTTGAAGCCCATAATCAAGAACTTAATGGATTATGATATGGAAAGGCATTGGCTCAATTTACCTTTTAAACTTAAGTCTTTTTATTTGTTTTTTATTTATAAGCGAAAAAACATATATAAAAATATATATAAAAACATAAAATAAAGCATTTAAAACGCAACAATTATGATCATAGTATGACCGATACAATGCATATAATAAGGATATAACTTTCATAATATCTTCATCTTGTATCCTTCGTGAATCTTCATCCTTGACTTTTGTATTTCTTGTATTACCATTTTTATACTCTAATTGCAAAAATTAAATTACAGCAAACCAAACGATGCGCAAATTATCTACAAGAAAACATATGACGATACATATATCGTATGTATGGGTCATACTAGTCGCAAGCAATTATATCATAATATAAAACACATGCATATAATATCTTAATTTAAAATTAATTTCTTATATGGTATTAATCAATATTAATCACTAAAATACAATTATTGGATTAAATTATATGACAAAGATATATATAATATTTAATCTTAAGTGAAAATTTTAACTCGTAGAAAACAATTAAAATAGATAATATGATAATATTATCCACATTAACTACAAAAGACAATTTTGAGAGGATAATTAAACATCATATATTTTAAAAAGTCAACACAAGTAATGTATATATTTATTCTTGTAACTCCCTTTTTCTCAACTCCTCATAATCAATTCATAGTTAACTCCCTTAATTATATATTAACTCTAGTTCATATAATTAAGTTAATTAACTCCTTTTATATATATATATATATATATATATATATATATATATAATATATATATATATATATATATATATCATTTTATTTCGCAAATAAATATTAAATAGTCCAAAATAAGTACTAACATTCTTATTTTTTAGCTCCATTATTCCTAAACTCCTCATTCTTATTCATATAATTAATTGCTTGATTATATATAGCTTCATTTCAAAAATAAATAACAAGGAACCCATAATAAGTAAGTTACCTTCTTATTCTTGTAACTCTTTTTATGGTTAATCCATATAATTAACTCGTTAATTATATATATAATTTCATATAATTATAATATTTCAATCAACTAAATCTCAATTCTAATGTTGCATAAAATTCATATAAAATCACTACCAATTTAAATCAAGATCCGCCACAAGATTGACCTTTTAATCGGGTAATCATATCAATTCATGCAAGATCCTTCTGATACCAATTGAGAGATTATTAGATGCGTTGAGTGGAATTTCAAATCAAATCTAAACACCTAATTTAAGGATCTACAAGCATAATAGATAGAAAACAATAGATTGTTCATAAGACATACTTGTTTATGCGTGAACCGGATCTATTTAGAGATGAAAAAAAGAGAACGAAAACTTCAAGTGTGGCTTATGTACTTGGTTCACACGAGCACGGTGTCTAGATCACCTTTACCTATCAAATTGCTTTGAATTATGTTTGTAATTTAATCTCAAAATACCAACAATTGGTTTTACATTTTTGAGAGAGAATGAGAGCTTTTTTTGAAAAACTAGAGAGAAAAGAAGACTTATGTGAGTTAGCCATCTTTTAGTAAAATAGAACAATTATATGTTAAATGCTTTGTAAACTCCTTTCCAAAGTAACTCAACTCCTAATGAGTAATTCTTTAATTAACCTCACTAATAACAAAAACCATCATTGTTTTGATCTAGTCCGTCAACTCTAAGTGTGTGACCGCATAGAACCCGTTCATAATAGGTATGGATTTAATTGTTTAATCTATTAATCGTAGCCGACTTCTAGCAAAGTACCACGACTCCTATAAAAATTGGATTGTAAATCTATATCAAATGCCTATTCCAAGTTTTAGTTATTACACATTAAATTAAATGACACAATTCCTTTACTACTTGGCTAAAAAAAAATGCGATTCAAGCTATTTTACTCTCTAAACGAGCCAATAACAATATATATTTAAGCTAGGCTAAAATTTTGGATTTACAATTATAGTAAGATTGGAAATTGTGGATGTTATATATACAAAACACTCAGACAAGCTACTCGACTAGAAAAAATTTGGTTCAATCTCTTTAATTAATTTACTTTTAAACGAGCCGAAGAAGAACACATCTTTAAGCTTGCTCAAAGATTAGACTTACAATCACACTAACAGTGGAAATTAGTGACGTTTAAGAGACGAGCTACTCCTCTTAAAAAATTGTTCGGTTGAACTCGTTTACTTTTAAATAAGTCGAATAACAAACATATTAAAATTAAAAATCATTCAACAAAAAGAAACTCTAAATCCAATAAATACAGGTGAAAATTCAAAAATTGAGGTGATTATCGGATAATAAGTGATTAAGTGACATACTTCCACCCATCAAAATTTTCTAAATATTTTGTTTTAAGTTAAGATTATGGATGAATCACTATCTTTTCGTTTACATTCTGGATGAGTAACCAAACATACCCTTACTTGAAAAAGATATCTCGTCCAATTACTTGATCACTTCCAGTTAAGCCACACTTTATAACAAAATCTAAATTAACAATAAAGAGAATCTAGCAATTAGGTGTCATTAAACAGTCAATAAAATTGAAAGCGACAAGGGTGCAAAGTTCAATATGTAAAAGTCCTTGTTAAGTATTAATATTTTTGGTATAAAAGTCATTGTTAATTATTGTTAATATTCCTCAAATTGACAACCTCCATCACAATGATAATTGAAGTCTTAGTTATCATAACTCATTACAACAATCAATGAGTTAATTAAGAGGCACAGATTTTAATTAAATTAATTGGACCCTACTTCTATAAACTTTAACTAACTACAAAAAAAATATGACAAAAATATAAATTTAATCACCGGTTAAATTTCATGCTCATTGGAAGCTTAAATCGAGCTCGTTCGCATGATTAAACAAACATCAAAATCTAGGAAAAACTCTATTCACAACCTAAATTAATATAAACATATCAAAATTCGACTCATTTACCTTAAATAAAGCTAAAAAAAATGCATTCTCATTAACCTTACGAGTTAGTTTGCAATTTTCGTAAACTTATGCAGGTAGCATACAGATGTACAATATGATTCGGAGCTAGGTGGACCGTATTCGTAAACCCTATTTCCATTATTGTGAATTCAGATTATATATATATATAAAAAGAAAGAATGGTGTAAAAAAGGTAGTAAGAGGAGGAATTTTGGGGCATGCACGTGCATGGGCATTAAAGAAGATAAGATGAAATTAACAGTGTTGATGAATAGGCAATTAACCTTAAATAAAAACGTCTTTTCCATGAAAGAAAAAAGAAAAAAAGAAAAAGTAAAAATAGGTTGAATGCATGGAAATCCGGTTTTGATGCGGACCACAAAGAGAAAGGGAAAAAGAGAAGACGAAGATGGTGAAGAAGAAGAGAGTATATTTAATGGAAGGCCGACAAGCGTGGGGTTGTCTTGTCAATATCAAACTCTCTTTCAGCTTCTCATTCACTCTCACGCTTCTTCCAGCTACTACGACTATCAACCCGTTTACGTGGGTCCCCCTTCACGTCTTTTACTTCCTCTTGTGGGGTCCCTTTCCGTAATACTCTTTTATTCTTCATATAAGAGCAATATGGGTCGTTATCAGCCCAGCTACTTATGCTTCTATCGTTCTTTCAAAAAGCAACAACTTTGGGCCGAGTAAGGCCCAAATCACAAACTTGGGCCGGCGTAAAGCCCAAAAAACACAAATTTAGGCTAGATTGTGAACTTTGTCAAATCTGGAATTTGGGCCGGAGTAAGACACAAAAGCCCAAAAAGGATAACTAACTATAACGCTTTCCTGAATAGACTGGGCTTAATGTTACCGGGAGGCCCAATAAAATAACAAATTGAGTTGCCTTGAAACAAAATCATTAGACCAACTCAGGCCCAATAATACATATAAAGAAAATGCGCAATCCAGATTTTAGTGTTATGACTGCTGATATGGTTGGCCCAATTAGTGAGTAGTTCACGTTAAGCCCTATATTAAAGCTTTAACATGGAGTTCATTTTAGAAATTGGGCCGAGATACGAACCCCAAAACGCATGATTAACATCGTTAAATGGTGTTTAGATACTTACTTCTCACATCGACTATCGAGAACAGACGACAACTAGTTATTTGTATATATCAAGAATTGAAATCACGCAGTCGTGCAAGGAACACAAAAGCGAACTATTCTTTCGCCTTTTATTTTAGTAAAGAATAACTTGTGTTTGTTACTTATATATGACATACGCATATTATTAGAGGGTTTTCTTATTAGACCACCTTAATAAAAACAAGTATTAACATTACTCCTTCGATCACAAAATAATAGTTGATTTTAACTTTTTTTTTGTTTTTGGTCAAGAATATATGTTATTCTACCTTCTTTTTTTTATTTACTTTACATATTTACTATTTTAATAGTAATTGGGTAGTTGTGATTTTTAAAAAATTAAAAAATAAAGGAATAATTAGTAATAAATTACATGAAACAGTATGATACATGATTAATTAGTAATATAATATTATATCTTATAACTTTCTTAATAAAGATGTAAAATGTTAAAACGAAAATAATTTTTATAAACGGAAAAAGTAATAAATAGTTAATACATAATATAATATTGTAGTTTTCTAATAAATAGAGTCATAGTGGCATTAATATTTTAGTTTTGTCTTTTATTATGGGTTGTTATTTTAGTGAAACGTTTGTAAGTGAGACCCGTGTCCACACCAGTGATAGGAAGCACACGCAAGGATTACACATGTCATTTCTTTGTTTATTGGCGGCATTTCCATTTCAACGTGTCTCAATCATCTATTATATAATATTAAAATAGAAGTAATTATGTCCAGTTGTCGTTCCCTCGTTAAGCCACCTCGAATTTTGCCACATGACATCCTCGCGTTTAGCCACATCATATTTCACCATGTGTCGTTTTTAGGTTATGCCACATCATTCTTTGACTTATTTATTTATTTTATTTATAGAGATGATGATGATAAAGTTATTGCCATTTATAAAAACAGATTGATCTTATGCTATATTTATACAAGTAAAACTATATATAAATTATTGGTTTTAATAATTTCCTTTTTAGAACTACCATTTTACCACATACAATCTAAATATTATGGAATATGATTTTAACCTTTTATAACTTAATTAAGGTTATTAATATATAAAGTAATATTAATTTATATAGTAGAAATAATTTTGATCTTTTTTACTAAATTGAATAACTATATAAGATTTTAACTTTGTTATATAAAATAATATATACATAAGTTATAATGTCCAATCCTACTATATGTTTATATTTTATTATATTAATACAAAATTTTAAATCTTTATATGGATTTTTTTAATATTTATTTAAATAACTACACAACTAAAAAGTATAAAACATGAAGTGTATATGGATTACAAGTATCGATTCTACATTAGAATTATTAGAGTCATTTGTTTCTACTAATTGAGAAATTCCGTTGACTTTAAATTATTTTTATTTCACTTACAAGATTTTAACACATAATACTAGAACAAAAGTGTATAAACCACGTGTCATCGTCACATTAAGCACACTGGATTTTGTCACATGTCATAATCACATTAAGTCACTTAGGATTTTGCCACATGCCAATACCATATTAAGATATAAGCAATAAAATATTTCAATAGACTAACTCTATGTATATCAGGCAAAAACTTTGTCATTTATTTATATAAAGAAAATTATGTATTTTAGTCATAAAATAATATTTGGTTTTTGTCTTACCTATACAGTTATTACACTAATTTTTTTAATTCATGAATAAATTGTCTGTCATCCCGTGCAAGGCACGGGTATTATGCTAGTTTGTTACTATTAACGATGATTCATTGTTTATTTCTTCACACACTTTCATGTGAAATATTTACCCATTTCACACACACATGACACAACACAAAACCGGTTTTATCTTTGTGTCCGACTCCTAGCCTGCATTTAGGTATGTGACGCTTTAGTTTGACTAAATATAAATTCTTTAAAGTAAGGAAAAATATGACTTAACTAGGACCAGAAATAGTCCTAATTAAGCTTACACAAGAGTACATCAATAATAAGCATAAAGCTAAGAAGTGCCAAAGTACTCTAGATAAGCATGCAAGCTTCCTGACATACCATCTATGTTATACTGAAAAAAAAGTAACTCATGGCACTATTCATAAAGCCCTTCCACCTTCCGCAAAGCCATCAGCAGAAAGGGACACTCATAAACCTGATGTGTGCCTAGCCATCGGATCAAGTTATCATTCACCTTCTGCAAAGCCATCAGCAAATGAGTCCCCAGTCCAGTACAATGTGTCAAACATAGCAATACAAACCAAGAGCAGAATACAGTTCTGGTATAAAAAACATAGGAAAACGACACCTCAAATCTTTCCCCAATCTTGGAAGGGAAAGCCTCATAAAGTAGTGTGTAGATGTGGCCTCTAATCGTCCGGACCAGGACATCAATGGGTATCCTATTCCGGTCAAATACCAGAGCATTCCTAGAATGCCATAAGTAGTACACCGTCGCAGAGAAGGCATATATGCGTGATCTGCTCGTTCAGCTCCTTCCTGATGCAGAACTGATAAGGTAGGTCAAGACATCGGCTCTCGTATACATGTCTCCAAGCATCCAAAATCCATGACAAATCTGTCTACATACCTCTCTCGCATACGTACAGCCAAAGATCAAGTGGTCATGAGACTCACTCTCTAGGCCGCATAAATGGCAAGTGGGGTCAATCTCTAGGAAATAGTCTATCTCCTGTAGAAAGGAGACCAAGAATCGCCATCCAAAGTATAAAACAGTGCTTGGCGTGTTGCCCGCATCCCAGACTATCTTGTGCCAGTCAACCGTCTCCCCATGCTCCCTGATCATGTCATAGGCCTCAGCAACTCTGAACTTGCCTCCCTGGCAACAACTCACAAGCACCTCCTCTAACATCGTGTTCTCGTCCCTAGAAGTGGTTATCTCGTCTTTGGCACCGATGATGGCCTTTACAAGAGGCGAGTCTCGTCGGTGGGCTACAGTGCTCTGGCTCAACCACCTGCAGATATTTGTGATGGATCCACCTTACCCAAAGGTTGTCCCTCTTAGCATGGATGTGTCAGTAGTACTTGCACATAAATGCCGAGTTCCAACATCTAAGGTTAAAGAGACCCAAACCGCCCTCTCTCCGGGGCATGCACACCCGCGTCCATGCAACTCTAGGCCTACTCCACATGAACTGTCTGCATAATCCTATCAATGCCCATCACCAAAGAGGGGATTGGCAACAAAGATAACCAGAAGCTCTTTGTGCCCTGTAAGACCGTCCTGATTAGCTCATGTCTACCTGCAGAAGAGAGATGCCTCTTGTTCCACGCACAAATGTACTTCTCAATCTTATCAATAAGAGGGGAATAATCAGCTGCACGGAGGACATGAGGTGCAATCAGGATTCCCAAGTATCGAAAGGAAAGATTCCGTAGAGAATCCCGAGAGCAAGGTTAAACCATTTGCCTCTGTCTCAGAGACGGAGGCAAGGAAGATAGAAGATTTAGGGAGACTAACAACTAATCCCGAAATCTTCTCAAATCTACGTAAGCAGTCCATAAGGATGCTGATAGATTTAACATCTCCTCTGCAGAAGAGGACGACATCATCCGCATACATCAGATGAGAGATTCTGAGGTCCTCACAGTGATGATGAAAACGGAAGTCAGGTTTGGCCGTCTCAGCACGTATCATCCTGGAAAGGAATTCCATGCAGATGACAAACAACAAAGGATACATAGGACAACCCTGTCTCAACCCACGTTTACCCTTGAATAATCCATGCATAGTTTTGTTTACCCGGATGGAATAAGACGTAGTAGTAACGCACTCCATCACCCAATCAATGAACCTGGTCGGGAAACTCAACTCGGTTATGACATAACGGAGGAACTGCCAGGAGATCGTTTCATAAGCTTTAGCTAAGTCGATCTTCATGAAACATCTCTTTGTGTCTCTCCGGACACTGTACCTCCGTAGAAGCTCCTGGACAAGGAAGATATTGTCAGACATCAACCTCCCTGGGATGAAAGCAGATTGTGCCGGGTCAATAAGATACCCAAGACACGGACCCAATCTGTTTGATATCAGTTTGGTGATGATTTTATAGACAACATTCAACAGGAGATAGGTCTAACTTATCCACACGAGTAGGGGAGTCTACTTTGGCAATTAAAGATATACCGAAGTATGGTTTATTTGCCGAAGTAATTTCCCATTGGTAAAAAACTCTCGGACAACTGCACAAACTTCACTACTAGTATTCTCCCAAGTTATTTTAGAAAACTTGGAAGAAAACCCATCAGGACCAGGTGCCCTAAGGTCTCCAATCGACCAAAAGCCTGCTTGATCTAAGCATTGGATACTGGTCCAATCAGTCTCCTCTGATCCTCATCCGCAACACGCGGCCCCACCGCAAAACCACTCTCTAGAGGCTTCCTCCACATGTCTCTCCACACCAAACAACAAATAGGTCCTTGGTTTTGCCAAAGAAGTGGTGGTAGAGCCATCCTTCAAATGAAACGCAGGAATAAAATTCCTTCGACCATTTGACTTAATAAGACCATGGAAGTAAGAGGTAGTTTTATCACTACTAAGAACATGCCTCGACTTAGCCTGTTGCTCAAAAAAACTTCCTCTCAGCAGAAGAAAACCTCATAGCTTTAGTTCTGCATCCTTCAAGCCGAGTCCAAAGTGATATGCCCTCGGATGGCGAGGCCATCCGTCTATCCGGCTAAGAGGACCCCGCAAGCGGCATGTCTAGCCATGACATGAAGCTTGCCATTTTGAGTATTTTACTTAGTTATTTCCCTTTATTAATTATGTAATAAAAGAATGAATATTCTTGTGAAATATTCCCTCTTGATCGTATCTTTTAGGTTTTGATCTTATACTTTAGGTTTTTCCTTTTTGTGCTTTTCGTTATGAACTTGTGTTGGCCCGTTGGCCAATAAGTAGGCAACACCCTCTATATAAGGATGTGTTGGCCTTCATTGTAAAAATGTCTAATTTGAATCCAAGTATAGCCAAGGGAAATCCTCCTACTTGGTTTAGGCATCACTCTTCTTCCGCCTCCTCAAATATCTATCTTGGATCTAGTCTTTGATCCAAGAACTCATACTCGAGGATCCTTTTAAAGGATCAACTATCCCGCTCCACTTCGTGGAAGATTTGATCGACCTAGATCGGATCGACTGTACGCTTCCGCATCCATTTCTAAAAGCCCCATCAACGAAGTTGTATCGTTTGATCCGCCACGAACGACCAAGAAGGAGTAGTTGAAGTTTCTACTCGATCTAGATCGCCTCCGTTTGTATCATTTGGTATCAGAGGTCGGGATCGAGGTTTTTTCTTGATCGTTCATCATCGTTCTTCATTGTTCTTGAATTTTCTTTGATTGTTCTTGAATTTTCTTGAATGTTCTTGAATGTTCTTGAATGTTCTTGAGTTTTCTTTGAATGTTCCTGAATTTTCTTTGAACTTTCTTGAGTTGTTCTTCATATGTTCATCATCGTTCTTCGCCGTGCGTCATAAATCATCATGATGCATGACGATGATGATCCGTTTGGTTTGTATGGAGAAAAAGTTGCCAAAGTGGTCCCACAACGGTGTTTGAGTCCCCAAGAGAAGTATGACTTAGCCAAGGCGGAAAATGTTGCTTGAAGCGTGAGCTAGGAATTTTGAAGGCACAACAAAAGTTTGATGCCTTGACCCGAGAAAATGTTGCCTTGAAGCAAGAGTTAGAAGCTTTTAAGGCCCGAGGTCTTACCCACAAGATGACCGTCCAACCCAAGGATCACCAAGCGGTGGCACAACCAAGGTGTGAGTTGGTTGTCACCTCTTTTGTGTGACGAAGTCGAAGCCATGGGCAAAGTCATTGAAGAATCAACCCGACACCTCTACTTCAAGTTGACAATCCATTGAATGATGAGTCTTTTGAAGAGAACAAGGAAGATACCGTCATCGACAAAGTCGAAGCCGTCACCGACAATGGCACTATGATCTTGATGGACAACAAAGTTGAGCCGCCCGTTCCGAGGTTTGTCTTTATTATGTCAAATTATTTACCTCTCGACTCACCTTTGCTTCTTGTCG
The DNA here is from genome assembly GCA_002319775.1 of Fagopyrum tataricum. Lineage (NCBI taxonomy): Eukaryota > Viridiplantae > Streptophyta > Magnoliopsida > Caryophyllales > Polygonaceae > Fagopyrum > Fagopyrum tataricum. The sequence continues at coordinate 41,669,402 of CM008284.1, read as the reverse complement.
CATGCCCCAATGTGCACCTTCAATGGTCTTGATGGCATGGCAGACAAGCTCACCGGTAACACCATCCACATGTACTATAAGTTTGAGCCGCCCGATCCGGAGTTTGTCATTGTTATACCACCCGGCTTGCCACCCATCAAAGGTTTTGTGCACAACTTCAAGGAGTACCGGGCCATCAACCGTCACTACTCCGTTACCGGTACTTGGTCCCGTGCCTTGACGGCACATTTGACAAGCTCGGCGTCACCATCATCTTGAAAGATTACAAGTCCAAGCCGCCCGACTCCGAGAATGAGCATCCAAAGTTCAAGTCAAGGGTCTTGTTCTCAATGTCTCTCTTTTCTTTTCCGACCGTGCAAACGAGGACGTTTCACAGCCAAGGGGAGGAGAATGATATGCCCTCGGATGGCGCGGCCATCCGTCTATCCGGATAAGAGGACCCCGCAAGCGGCATGTCTAGCCATGACATGAAGCTTGCCATTTTGAGTATTTTCCTTAGTTATTTCTCTTTATTAATTATGTAATAAAAGAAGGAATATTCTTGTGGAATATTCCCTCTTGATCTTATCTTTTAGGTTTTGATCTTATACTTTAGGTTTTTCCTTTTTGGGCTTTTCGTTATGAACTTTTGTTGGCCCGTTGGCCCATAAGTAGGAAACACCCTCTATATAAGGATGTGTTGGCCTTCATTGCAAAGCATGTCTAATTTGAATTCAAGATAGCCAAGGGAAATCCTCCTACTTGGTTTAGGCATCACTCTTCTTCCCCCTCCTCAAATATCTATCTTGGATCTAGTCTTTGATCCAAGAACTCATACTCGAGGATCCTTTTAAAGGATCAACTATCTCGCTCCACTTCGTGGATGACTCGATCGACCTAGATTGGATCGACCGTACGCTTCCGCATTCATTTCTAAAAGCTCTATCAACTAAATTGTATCGTTTGATCCGCCACGAACGACCAAGAAGGAGTAGTTGAAGTTTCTCCTTGATCTAGATCGCCCCCGTTTGTATCACAAAGGGCATCAGAAGTCGGGTCCATCCTTAAACTCTCTAGGCAAGTCGCGTACTCCTCATTGGCCGTTTTGGCCTTCTTAGAGATGTGTCCAAAATGTCTCTTGTTGAGCCCACGGAGTGGGCCTTTCATACCTCGAAGAAGGCTACATAGACGAAATTGGTAGGTTCCTCGGAGGCGACAACTCAAGTTCTCCTTCACAATCTTCTGGAACTTGTTATGGGAAGTCCACATATTGAAGAATTTAAAGTTAGGCTTCCCTGTCTGAGGACGACGAATGAGGTTAGCAATTGCCGGCTTGTGGTCCGAAAATTTCCATCTGTTCGGAAAACTAGCACGGCAATACATCTCCTGGTCAAGCCAGTCAAAGTTAACAAAAACTCCGTCAATCCTACTCCAGATAGTACCATTCGTCCAAGTATATTTATTCTCACTTGTGAATGGTACATCAATAAGCCCCAACTCTTGACAGGCATCTAGCATACCCCTACACTCATACATACGAACCGGTTCCCCATTGATCCTCGCATCAAGATGCATGACGTTATTAAAATCTCCCAAGACAAGCCAAGACATGGGGTAGTCTCTAATCCAACGTCTAATGGGGTCCCAGACTTGCCTACGATAGGTAATGTTACCTTTCCCATAGACAAAACAGACCCCATACTAAATCCTAGTTACTCTATAAGTAACTAAGACAGTGATGAATTGTTCACCTATCTCTCCTACAGTGAGTTTAAGGCGAGTGTCATCCCAGAGGACCAACATGCCACACCTATCATCAACCTCAAAGTTGGTTATATACTTCAAGTTAGGAAAACTGGAAGCCATCATACGATGGATATCCAAAGGTCTAGACTTATACTTGGTCTCAAGAGCTCCACAAAACAACCATCAAACTCCTCAACAACTCAGTCAACCCTTTTTGTTTCCGGGGTTGGGTGAACCCTGAACATTCCAAGAGATGATACTCATCGGGAAACCGTCTTTCTTGTGGTCCTCCCCTGAGTTCTAAACCCCCCTCATTTGAGAACTAGAGGCAAGTCTCGTAGACCTACACTCTGGAATGACAACTACTTCCCTCCTTTGTTGCTTACGGACCCTAGGTGCTTTTATGCTATCTTGGGTTTTCACTTTTTCACTACTATCTCTGTTCTTTTGGGTGCGATGCGCACGCCTGGCAGATCGATATAGCACTCTTTGAAACCCCTCATCTCTATCAGTAAATCTTTCCTTATCCGTCTCAATATCCAAAAGCCTTGTAGGCATTGGAAGTTTTAATACTAGGGGTGTTAAAGGATTTCCTCCTACTTTCAACACTCACTTGCTCTACCTCCCTTTCCTCATCAGAATCCCCATACTCTCATCCGAATCCTCCTCAACCCCACAGTCTCCTCATATTTATGACTTTTAGTCTCAACCTCGGTCTCACTCCCCTCAGTGTACGTATAATCCATACTAGACTCATCGATTTCCATCTCAGTACTAACTATCTCATCGTCAGAACTAGTCTCATCGTCCTTTTCCACTACAACAATATTCCTACCAGATGAGGATTTGATTTTTGGTGTTGGGAAGGGAACACTAGTTGTAGTAATAGGGTTAACTTTATGAGTTGATCTCTTTTTAGCCTTTCCATCCCTAGAATTCCGATCCTTTTTGTGGTTGTTTTGGTCACCCTCTACCAAAGTGGTCTTTATAGCAGCCACCTGACCGACCTCTACGCCGACAGTCACGCCATTAGCCGTCATCTTCGCCTCCCGGCGTCGACGACGTCTAATGGCCTTACTCATGGGCCTCTCAACATCTTTGCAGGCCTACTAACAGTCCTAGCCTTATCAACTTCAGTCTCACCCTTTTTCTCAGAGATTCTAGGTTCATCCCCGACCTTGGTTTTACCCTTTTCGGGCAACAGTATAACGTTTAGTACCCCCATTAGCCACTCTTTCATTAACATGAGTTTTAGGAACTTCATTTTCCTTCTCAATCTCTCTCCTATTGCCATTATTTTTATCACCCTCATTCAAAGTGTTGCCTTCTCCTGATTTAGGCTTAGTCCTTAACCCCGGGATTCCTCTTTTCTCCTTAAAAGATCATTACTCTTCATTGTGGCCGAAAGTAAAAACAACCCTTGCAGTACTTTGGCTTGTTTTCAATAAGCGTTGTGTGCACACCACATTGACTCCATCATCAAACTCAAGGGTACGTAACCTCTCTATTGATTTCCTTAGCAAAGTTTATTTCAGTAAGCACTCTAGCGTAAGATCCCCTTTTCCTCTCTCTGTGACCGGGTCCATGTGTAGGGGTTTGCCTACCATGAAAGCCACCCGACCTAGAATATCGGGTGATCAGAAGTCATTTGGGATGCCATACAACCTAACCCAGAGGGGGATGGTTGCGACATCCCTTATATTAAAGGCAAACTTATCAGGGACATGTTTTAGGATCAAAGGTCTCCCATGTATTTGGTATGGTACTCCCCGGAGCACCTTATCCCTATCCCCATCATTTTCAAACATAAAAATCATCCATCCGGATTCCATCTTAAGCCTAGATTGAACCCCCCAAGTTTGTTGGAGGTCTCTTATAACAAAGTATCACGGATAGTATCCCACATATTGACCTAAGAGCAGTTACCCCAAACTTGTTCCCTAGGGAGCACTTCAATACACTTAATCTTAACTGTATCACCCGTTGGGGGTGTATACGAGAGATTTCCCCCTATGCCCCTATTCGTAAAAGCTTTGGGTAAAGGTCTAGTCCATGAGTTTTTTGCCTTGGAGGGACCCCACCAGTAGCCGCATTAGTGCCCGTGCGGGGCAGTTCCGGAAAATCTTTATCAGCGGGACCTATCTTTTTAACTACCCAACATTACTAGTTTCCGGTCTAGAAACTACCCTAGAAGACATGGGTAAAATAGAAGGACGAGTAGCATGCGTAATAATATAAGGTATAAATTGTCCAGTCCTTCCTACATTATCAATGTTAGGTCTATCAGTACTAGTAACATGCATAACCACATCAGTACTTCCATTATTTTTGGTGTTATTTCATTAACCACATCAATCTCGTTATCAGGAGCATCATTTTTTTCATGACCTTCTAACCTAGCAAGTTGCATATTGTTATCAATATTTGCACCAGGAGCATTTATAGCATGTATAGTATTTTCACTCATCATCAAAGCTAAAGCATACATAATACGTTTATTTAATTCATCACCAGACATGCATTTAGTTTAAGACAATATATTAGTTTCATTCACAGTCTCATAATCAATACCTGTGCGATCCTCCTCGTGCAAGACCGACTCAACAAGTGTCATATCCAATATTTCCGTATTAGCATCCACTTTTGGCATTGCTTCTCTTCCTAGCAGCCGCAACGGTGGGTTGTCCTTGGCAGCATCCACTCCAACTTCTTTGGCTATGATCATGTTGGCTCCATCTATGGCATTCTGCACTCCGCCTGAGTCGTTTGTGGCGTTGCTACTTGCCTTGCCAGTGATGTTTACATTATCAATTGCAGCAGTGACCATGTTCCTGGCATCGGCATCACCACCCATGCCCATGATAGCATTGTTACTTGTCGCCTCCATGCCAACTCCTTGCCTCCTCGCAGCCTGCAGGAATGAATGAAGTTTAGATTCCAAGAGTTTAACCGTTAAATTATTACCTTCTATATTACTGCCAGCGAGTCCATCATCTTCCGCCTAAGGACGGCTCGGTAAAGGGCGGGCATGACTCGACGGCCTCAGAATCTTGGACTGGTTTCTTGGCGGCGGGATCTGTGACGTGCATCCACCAGCAGCCGTGTGAACACCAGCGGCAAAATCTTGGACATTACTTGCTTGGTTGCTATCATTTCCTTGTTTAAGAGATGTCATTTGAAAACCTTCCAAATTGGCCGATCGTGTTCCATCCTTGCCTTGTTTTTCATGGTTTCCTTGATTTGCATTCTCACTATGGAAAGTATATATTGATCTCCACAATTGACGGCATCTCTCTCGGTAACATAGGATCAAAACATGGAAGGTTTATCAAGAGTCAAGGTAACCCTAGTCTCGTCATGGATCCGTCTTTCTTCCTCCGCCATTGGAGTCATGCTTCCGTCTTCTCTTGGTATTTTAGCCGCCGTATCCCTGGATGTACTAGTCGTTGCCTTCGTTTGAATATCTCCTACCGCCACACCTCCTCCCGGATCATCTTCTTCCACACATATCCCCTTTGTTTCCTTACCCATGCTGATTAGTATTGGCTGTTGTCGTGACGGAATGAATGCCGATCTACTAGCACACAGTGGCCGTTCAAATTAACTCGAAAAAAAGAGCTTTAACTATAGGTTTAAAAGGACGTAAAATTAACTCAATCTCAAACTCTTTAGATGAAGGCATAAATGGGTGAAAGGTATGTGAAGAAGCGTGAAAGAGAGACGATGGTAGATCTATGGCCGGAGTGGATAGGTGCTTAGAAAGGTGCGAATTTAGCGGTTTGAATGATCAAAACTAGTTGCTGACTGCTACCCTCGTGTCGCCCTAAAGAGAGCGTTTTTTTCATAGTTGATACCCTACTACGGTTCAAGGATGCATTCATGCTTTTACATTCCTACACTGAAAGTTTAATTGACAAAGAGTGGACTCAACAATGAGATAATCGAACTCAAACAATCGAGTTATCAACCCAAAAATATTAACATCGTTAAATGGTGTTTAGATAATATATCACTTCCCACATCGATTACCTAAGAAAACTAGTTGGTTATATATAAATAGAAAATTCATCTAACAATGAAATCACACAGCCATGTAATGAACACAAAGCGAACTATTTTTTTACCTCTAACTAAAGAATATAGTGTACTCGTTGCTTATAAATGGTATATATACTCTCATTCACATCATCAATAAAGTGACAAGAGTTCATTTTAGAAATTGGCCCAAACACATAACCCAAAATCTCATAATTAACATCTTTAGATGGTGTATTAACAGTTTTCACATCGACTACCTACGAAGAGAGGAAAATAATAATAAAAATGATTTTGTCTCTTCTTTAGTACCATTAAGGTTTGAACTTTCCTCCAAATATCCACTAAGTTTTAAATTTACTCATGGTATCATCATGATTTCATTTATTTACTCTTATACCCATTCTTAATATATTACACTAAAAATTCATTATAAAATAATAATAAAAATTCAAAAGAATAAATTTAAAACTAACGATAACCTCATTAAATTTTGAAATAATAAATTTATAATATATGTATTGATAAAAAATTCAGAAAATTAAAATTTAAATATAAATTTTATTTTTAATTAAAATTATAAATATTTATATTCAATTTAAATAAAATATAAAAAATTAAATTAAAAAAAATTATTTAAAAAAACAGAGTCCATAAATTTTATTTATTTATAATTTAATTTTCATGATTTATTTTGATTCAAAAATAAAAATAAATTTTCTTATGTTTTATTTTTTTAGTTTTAAATATATAATTTCCATCTTCTTAAAAATTAAAAAAATTTGAAAATGTTTTTTTTTAAAATTTTTTTTGAATTAAAATAAATTGTAGAAAATTAAATTCGAAAATAACTAAAAAAATATTTAATTAAAAAATAAAAAATTATCTTTAAATTTACTTTTCTGAATTTAATAATTAAATAAAAAAATACTTATATTACAAATTTATTAGTTTAATTTTAATAAGGTCATAATTAGTTGTAAATTTTTTTTCTAAATTTTATTATTTTATATAAAATTTTTATTGTAATATATTAAGAATGGACTTAAAAAGAAAATAAATAAACTACAAGGACATGAAAAAGAATTTTAAAACTCAGGGAAACAAAGAGAAATAGTCAAAACCTTGAAGGTACTGAAAAAAAAATCCAATAAAAAATTAGGAAAATTTAAAATCACACATACATACAATAGACACAAAGTGAACTATTATTCTTTCCCGTGTTTTTGTAGGGTTTTTCTTATTGGAAGACCTCGACAATACATGAAAAGTAATACTTAATTGTGGTTATTGGGTATAGTTATTATTAACGTTATTAAGAATAATATATAATACACCTTGATACACATGCATTAATATATAATAGACCTTGATATACATACATTTATCCCCCGTTTGGTTGTAACTCTGAAAACGAAAAAGGATTGGAAATGAATCTAGTTCACATTTCTACCTTATTCATGGAATCATTCCATGGAATTTATTGTAAAATGCACTTGTCTTTCCCCATTTTGTTACCCTATAAGGTATCAAAACTAATCAATTTCTACTCCAATTACTTCAAACCACTAGGAATGATTCCCAAAAATATCATGAACATGGTTGTACGTATGGACTAGATATGTTTGCATTCCGTTTCCGTTTCCGGAGTTCAAACCAAACGGACCCTTAGTATATATTTAAAGTAAATTTTTGAGACAAGATTGAAATAATAATTAGCTTTTAAAATGATACTCTAAAAGAATAGAAAAAATAACACATCATGTGTACTTGTGGGTTTATCCTTTAACTAGTGTCCCCTATGTCAAGCCCAAATCATTGTGGTCTTTGTGCTTGTAAGATATGCAATTGGCTCAAATATATTTGGGCTTGATGGGTGAGCCAAAAAAATTTTGTTCTCAAATCCTCTAATATAATTCGTTTGAATATATATATATATATATATATATATATATATATATATATATATATATATATATAAGTTGTACTGTTAACCTCTTTTGTATAGCAAACCCGGTCCTTCTAAAAACTACATTCGAATACTTATGCAACACGACATTATCATGTAAGATCCGTTGTACCCTCTTAAGAATCTCGACAACATCGAGAGCAAAAAAACCAAAAGTGTTAAAAAAGAACGGAATAAACACAGGTTGTTTAGTATTAACCTTCTTAGTTACCATAGCAGAAGCCGCCCTACCACCACAAAAGACCTGCTACCCAAACACATCAGTGTAAAAAAACACCCGTTAAATTAATACAAGTATGTTTTCCACCGGTCCAAGTGTTCAATCCTCTCGAAAATCCTCTAATTATCTAATCCATAAATACAAGAAATATACAAATTTAATTTACTATTTTGACATAAATCATTTTCAAATAAAACAAAGTGCATATGAAATGGAATTTGCTTGGAAAGTAAGTTGCGGGAGCCAAGGTTGGACAGTTGCGAATTTGTCAAAACGTAACCCATTTCTTGGATTTGGATAGACATATGGGTCAACTTCACAATAAAAGACAATTTAAAGCATGTCCCTTAGAATACAAGTTAGGAAGACAAATCCACAAATTCATGTCTCTTTTGGGAGAAGAATTGGTTTTTTGAGAGGTTGGAGCCGACTTTTGACATACAACCAAAGTGTACTTATCTTTTGGGTTTCAGAAACCGAGGGCTTCGGTCATAATAATTTTGTTTTGTAAGAAGATAAGGGATTTGGGATTCAATGAAGACCGGAAAGTCCAAGAGATTGAAGGAAAACTCAACAAACGATTGAAGGGTCGTTACCGAACAAAATGTGTATGAGTCGTCGTTGAAGATGATCATCCAAGATTAGCCTTTCACCATCAAAGAGGAGTAAGTGGACTCGTTGATTGAAGTATGATCTAGGGTTGGGGACGGGACGAGACGGATTAAGGTCATCCCACGTCCCATCCCGGCCATTATAAATGGGACGGGACCGGACGGGACCAGGACGGTCCTTGAGTTTTTTTTACTAAAAATCACTGGACCCTATTCCGGTTAGGACTGAGACCGGGACGAGACTAATCCCGCATGATCTTATATAAAATTTATTTTTCGCCTTTTCAGATTAAAATTCACAAATTTACGAAAGCAAATATTTGTAATATTTTTGCTTTCCTATAGTTTGTATTAAGAAAGTTAAACTTTATGTCATGCTTCTGGTTAATTTGAGAAATACAAACAATTGTTGATTTATAATACCAAAATTACATAACGACCATTATTCCTTAGGTTTATATATTTAATTATTTAATTTATATTTAAATTAAAATATATACGGGACGGGACGGACCTTGTGGACGAGGAAGGTAAGACTCATATCCCGTCCCGCAATATTTTTGGTGGGACGGAACGGGACGGAATTTGAAATTTTAGATGAAAACCCACCAGAATCGGAACGGGACCGGTATTTGCGGAATTTGCGGGATTTATGCCCAGCCCTATGATCCGTTGTGATCGCGGTGTCTGCCATTGTGTTTGCTTTCCGAAATATGTGTTTGATCCGGATATTTTGAAACTAAAGAATGAACACCATGATGTAACCATAATGATTTCAACTATTCGAAAGGAAGCTTCGGTGTTAGTATTATAACATATATTTTCGTATTGATCTACTTATATTAAAAGAATTCGGAAAAAAAATAGTTTTTACATTTCTACGAACACTAATATTTATACCAATAAATATATATTTGTTACTTAGGTCAATTTTTGTCTTAGAAGTTAGAACATATGGACAACAAACGTGTTAGTCTCAGGGTAAAGTATATATGTCAAAGGTGAAGAGATGATTGACCGAATAAGGCATTTATTGTATAGCAAATACAAGCTAGATTTCTTTTCTTTTTTTTTCTTTTTCTAAACCTTATAAATTGTGCATTCACTAGATTTATTTCCTGTTACACAAAACCTAGTCGAGTCCGTAACCGTAAATCGTTTCGTGTTTTCATCACGACCAACCTTGAACGATTTGCGCAGTCAGATCCACCGTGAGGACGGTATTGACGTCGCTCGCTCGCTGCCGAGTCCATCGGAAAGCCGCACCAACAGCCACAGTGAAGAGGTTCAAAGCAAGAAGGGGTAAAGGGTGGTTGTCGGGGCTGCCAGTAGCCGCAATCGACAGTGTCAAGCAGTTTTCGTCGATAGTTACAAGTAGTTATCGGGGTAAGGAGACTGGAGAAGCAAGAAGGGGAAAAGGTGTGGAAGCGCTGGTGTGGAAGCGCTGCCTCGGGCTTCCTCATCGACCGGACCGAACAACCGCGGTGTGGAAGCGCTGTCTCGGCTGCCTTAATGTTGGCCACTAGTAGCCCGAACTGAACAGTCGTCGCGCTACATCTCCCATCATCCCTATGTAGGGTTTATCACATTTTAAATAAATTACAAAAAAGGAACCTATACTTTGTAATTAAGTTAATGGGCCATATTTTTAGAATTTGCAAATCTGCACTTAAAAGAATAATTATAGAAATTGACCAAGGTTATATTTACGAAAATGATCCATAATTTTTATAGTGCACTAAACTGAATTTTTAACAACTATTATTTTAAATAATGCACTTTATTAACTACTTTAAATAATTATATATATATATATATATATATATATATTTAAAAGTAGGATATACATACAAACTTAGTTCGTATATAAATTATTAAATTTAATTAATTATTTTTGTTACAAAACTATTTTCTAAAATTTAAGTATTTAATTATAAAATAATATTTGTTCATATTTTAATCAATTTATAAATAATTATTTAATAAAATATAAATCGTTTTAATTATGAACTAATTTAATAATAACATATCTGACAATTTTTATGCTTAAACAATAAGAACCAAGTAGAAGAAACAACATAGCATACAATTGAAGCATAGTTTTCACACAAAAAAACAAGAGGAAAGTAGCAGCACTAAAGATCAGTCGAATATTGACAATAGTGTGTTATTCTATAATGATAATAGGAAAAAAACACGCCCAGAATAAGGAACAATAATTCCAAATCTGAAAAGCTACCAACTTTATAATTTATGAATAAATATAAATATATTAGAATATTCCCATTATTCAAACATTAATAAAAGTGTTTAGTAGAGTAGTCAGTGAATGTAACCTCTTTACTCACATGTCTCGTTTAAGATAGGGTGTGCGCTGTGAAAAACTAACGTAACTGATGAGGACGATTACAACATAAAACAACTATCAAAAAATTATATCTCAAACAAACGGAAAAAAATATAATATTAAATGGGAAAAATCAAAACCCGGCTTCTTTAAACTTAATTTTGATGGATCAAAACTCGATTCGGGAATAACATCTATTGGATATGTTATTCGGAACCACAATGGCGATATCGTTAGCCTCGACGCTAAAAAAAATAATTTCAATTCGGTCATAAAAGTCAAAGCATTGCCATCAAAACTGGTTACAAGAGGCAACCAAACTTCAAATTAAAAAGATCGAAATCGAGGTGATAATTTGTGTGTAATCAAGACACTCCAAGGTTTGTGGAGTTGTCCGTGGAGGTCGAGATGATTATATCCGACTCTAGACTGGATCTTCGTTTCTTTGACGAGATCCGTATTAGGTATATTTTCAGAGAGATAAACTGTGTTGCTGACCGATTGACCCATCTGGGAATTTCGACCCCCAACACCAATTTTTTCTGAAGATTCCAAACTTCGTGTTCTCATCCGCAAGGATGCTTTAGGTTGGACTACCTCTAAGAGGTAGACCAATCTAACCGCTTTCCATTATCAAATATATATATATATATATATATATATATATATATATTATATATACTTTTAACTATTTTTGGATTTTATTATAGCATATTTTGAGCGGTTAAAAAATATAAATGGTGAATGTGATAAGTATATATTTTTGTATTGATGTCAAATTATGCACCTTCTTATAGTGTGCAAAATATGGATTTTTTTTAAGGATGAGTAATATTTTTATACTAGGGAAAAGGGAAAAGAAATGAGAAAAATAGAAGTTTTGTTATATGTTATTTTTAATAATCCTAAAAAGGAAAACAAAATTTTAATTTGTTACCCAATATCTTAATATCCTAGTGTGGTATCCAATATGTTTATATCCAACCGTAACACCCAATATGTTAATATCAGTCGTAATACTTAATATTTTAATACAAAATGTAATACCAAATATTTTATTTTTTATCGTAATACCCAAATCTGATACAAAATATGTTACTACCAAACATATCTTAATATCTAAGTGTGGTATCCGATATGTCAATATTTAACCGTAATACCCAATATGTTAATACAAAGTCTGATACTCAATATGTTAATACCCAAGTATGATACATCATACATTAATACCCAGTGTAATAACGTAACATTAATATGTTAGTACCCAACCTTCACGTACCAAACATTCACATGCCAAACTTCACTCACTTCTTATTCAATGTTAGTTACTTAATTTTACATTCCTAATTTATCATTTTAGGAAAAATTATGAAATTTTAGAAATTTAGTTCATTTCCTACAATTATAGCTTTTGGTAATTTTCTATAATTATCTTTTGGGGGAATGAAATTTTAAATTTAGGTCATTTCCTAAATAAACCTTGGTAATATTTTTAAATTATCTTTTTTTTTATAAGAAATCTGCAAATTTATAATTTTGGGCTATTAACACAATTACAAAATATAAAAATCTTTTTGAAATTTAACCAAATATCATTCTTCCCCAATCGATCAAGGGTTTTGTTGAGAGTTGGTGGCGGTGAATTATAGGTATCCGGCGATGCCGAGCAACCACGTGAGTGGTGACTCTCCGGCGGAGCTCCTTGGCGACCGACGACAATGCGGATTGGGGGCTCTCCGGCGCCTCCGATAGATCTTTCGGTCGACAGTAAAAAGTCGGAGCAACGTGTGTTTTTTTAAAAAATAAAAAGGCATACTTTGTCCCAAGATATTAAAACAACAAGAAGCATATTCGGTATTCTAGATTTAATAAAAAGTGTGTATTAGCTAAATAAATTCAAATGTAAAATATACCATAGTTAATTTCTTTTATTAAAAAATATGTTAGTTCTGAATTATACTATCAGTAATTAGTAAAATAATTTAATATGGAAAAACCTCTATATAAGCTATAGATCGGGAAATGATACTCCTCATAATTATTCTAAAAAGAAATATGTAACACCCCAAATTCTAAGAACTCGGGATGCTACGAGTTAGGACATCACAATGAGTCAAGACCTAGTTTGACAACAAATTTACCAGATCTTTCAATAAGACACAAATAAAGAAAACCGAATAAAATATTTTAAATGTAAAATAACATGAAGAAGAGAACGACAATCAGCCATCAAAAGATACGTGACGGAATCTAAAGAAAAATGAAACGAGTCTCGTGACTAAACGAATATCGAAAACCCAAAACGACTCGTACGAAAACTCGGTTGGCCACTCTCTCCGATCACTCCACAGCGGTCCTACCCTACAAAGCATTTACAACATGACACTGAAAACTGTTAGCTAGCAATTCTAATATTAGTAACGCTTTTCTAGCACAAACACATAACAAAACGGTAAATAAACAAACAAGCATGATTTCACACACATCCTAATTAATATCTTTATTTAGGTGATTTAATCTAATTGGGCAACTTATTGTGTAGCACGAGATATCTCCACCCCTAGCCTATGTCCCCGTTTACCAAGTGGACTAGGGCCATGCATATCCCGTGTAGCGAGTGGACTGGTCGCAGAGAACCTTTCCAGTCACCTATCAGCGTTGAGCAGTAATGTCACGACCGTTTTCATACACTTCGGTCTATAACCTAAAAATTTTATCCTATTCAAGTTATCATTAGGGAAATTATGGATGATGTCCTTGTGGTTTGGGGTTTTTCCGGATTTTGCCCAAAGGTTTTTTTTTGTTCGGATGGTACCCTTGTGTTTTAATATTTTTCGGAAAATGCCCAATTTCCTTCAAATTGTTAAGTGATATCAACTTAAAATGATTTTTTTTTTGATAAACTTATGCGCAAATTATTTAGCCTCTTCTATTTTTTAAAAAAGAAGTTTTTTTTCCTCGTTAAAAAAAATAATTTTTAGTTGAATTTAAAAGGAAATGGGCATTTTCCGGAAAATATTAAAACACAAGGGCACCATCCAAACTAAAAAACATCTGGGCAAAATCCGGAAAACCCCAAACCACAAGGGTACCATCCGAAATTTCCCTTATAATTAATAACTTACTTGAACTGATCTGATATCCGACAAAATGTTGAAATCTCGATCCACATGTATACGATCGCAAACGGCCTGGTCAAGACGGAAACATCTTAATAACATATTTCTATTATATATGAAGCTTCTAGAAGTTATAGACAATCTATGAGATTCATGTAAATAAAGAATAAGAAACCCTAACTTTTGCGAAAATTTCTAAACGCCCCTAATTTTTCCTAAAATTTTGAAAAGGTCCAAAACGGTTTACGACTCTTATTATGGTTTCCCAACATCTCGCAATCCTAAAAGTTCCATATCGGGTTTGAGGATTTACTCCAACTTACATTCTAAGTCCAGAACCTCAATAAAACTTCTTTCGAAAATCGATCAGTTGCCCTACTTTGACCTATGATAAAACCCTTCTAATAAATCCCAAAAATTCCGAGAAAATTCTTAGACGTACTACGCCATGTCTACACCTAGCTAGGATGATCAAAATTCAAGAATATTTTTCTATAAGATCCACACAAAAATCCAAAGTTACCTATATGAACACCTAAAACCGTACTTAGCCAAAATTCTCTTATTTCCCTAAAATTGTTTTCCGTACCAACTTTGCAAGCTCATAACTTTAAATCTAACCGTTGGATATTTTTCTAATTTTAATACGATAAATTACAAACTTCCATCTATAACATATCAAAAATTCAACAGTAAAAGATAAGTTTAAGGTACCTAAACCGTGTCCCGAAGTTGGCTACTCAAAGCTGGAAAATTCTAAAAAATTGTGAAATGCAACAAGTCTAGAGTTCGATTTGGTGAACGGTAGTATTGGAGATTGCAACAAACCCACATGTCAAAGGTTCGACACTCCCTAATGACAAAAATTGAGGATAAAAAAAACTGACACATCTTGGGTACAAAGCCCATTGTCAACACCGCTCCTAACTTATGATTCTATGTGCAGGCTAAAAGAAGTGAGGAAAACAAGATAGGCACTCACCTCCTTTCCATTGATGCATCCTCAAGGGAGTAGGGGTCCGCCCTTGGGTCGCTTGCCAACTTGTTGTTGCTCATCCAAGACGACAATCAAGGTGAGTGAGCCGTGACCTAACTCGTCAAAAATAAGTAGAGAAGAAAAAAAAATGAGAGAAAGAGAATAGAGAAGGTAGGAAGAGGTTACTTCACCTTTGCAGTACCTCAATGACTTCTTGTCCGAGCGAAATCAGTACTGGTGTGTAGGCCGCCGGCGCATGGGAGGAAGAATGAAGCTTGCCTGGCTCTGGGCGTGTTTCTGCAGCGAAGGTAACCGAAGAAGAAGGAGGAGAGGTTTGCTTGTACAAAGGAGAGGAAGGCGGCTATAGATGGTGGTCTGCAATGCTTCACGGTTTTGTAGGAGATAGGTAACCGGCTCTTGGTTCCGTTACATATTGGGCCAAGGTTATGGGTTGTGTGCACGTTGTAACTTCTAAACAATTTTATTCGGGATTGTAGGAGATAGGTAACCGGCTCTTGTTCCGTTACATATTGGGCCAAGTTTATGGGTCGTGTGAACTGTAACACAAGGAAGTGGGCCAGCTATCATAGACCAAGGTAAGAAGATTGGTATTCGGTTTCAAAACAATCGAAAAACCCGGCAATTCGATCGGTACCCGGAAATAAAATATTCCGTTTATTACATCAGTCCCCTCTAAAAAAAAAAAGTTTCGTTCCGAAACTTAAGAAACCAAAATTGTCCAAAGGTTTCTACGCTCGAGCATATCTACCGCTATCTTGAAGGTTTTGATACCTTCTAATACTACTCAAATTACTAACCTTATCTAACATTCCAAGTTATGCAAACAATTGATAACATGAATTATCGACCTAGTTTAGTAGAGCATATAGTTAGTTTTTTTCTTCCCGCATGCATGTTTTAGCCTTAAGTTGTGTTCTTTATACTTGTTTAATGCAACTTTGCGAGTATAGATGTCTACACACACTTTTGGTGTCTTTGTAGGTATTTTGGCGTGTTTCGGCGCTAAAACGATGCATTTGAGGATCAGGCCTCGGGATGGACGCTTAAGAGCGATCACGCAGGCACGGGAAAGGAGGAAAAGACGAGCCAAGACGAAACGCATGAGATTGGAGCAATCTCGGTCAAGATCCACATGATCTCGGCCGAGATCCGAGCCATCTCGGCTGAGATTCGAGTCAGCTCGACCGAGACCCCATATCAGAAGTTTCTGTCGATGCATCTCAGTCCCGATCTCGGTCCGATCTCGGCCGAGATTTGTTCCATCTCGGCCGAGATTTTTCACATTTGACCGAGATTTCCGACCGAGATTTCGTCAACGCTGGATCACGAAGCAAATCTCGGCCACGACTTTCAAAAATCTCGGTCACCGACTGAGATTTCCAACCGAGATTCCTGTTCGCGATTTATTTCGTTAATTTCCTGATTTGTTTTAGGGCAGCCCGTTGCGGGATATAAAAGGAAAGCCCTAAATGATTTCCGGGGGTTCCTGTTTCATTCGAATTTCGAGCTCCTTTTGGAGAGAGATTTTTCCCCTTTTCTTCTCCCTTTGCCCTAGGCCATGGTTGGCCATTGTTGAACTTGTTGGAGCTTGGAGAAACTTCGCGAATATTGGGGAATTTGACGTTTTGCTAATCCTCTATCAATAAAGGTGAGTTTCTTCTTTAATCTCTATTTTAGATTCTTGTTTATGCATTCTCTCTTGAATCTCTTGAATTGATTGGATTGACAATTGCTTCTTCCATTGAATTGCTTAGATTGATGATTGTTTCTTCATTGAATTGAGTGGATTGATGATTGCGTTTGAAATGTCGATTGTTGGGTAAAACTCGTGTGGATCCAAAGTGAATTGGGATTCGTTATTACCCGGACTATGATGGAATTGTACTTATTGCTTGGTTCGAGTAGCTTTGAAATCCTATGGTTGGCCTGTTCTTAAACCTAGTTAGAATTCATCTAGCTAGTAACCTAAACCGGAATTGAGACCTACCCGGTAATGTTCCGTTTGGATACTTGAGTGTTCGACCATAGGTAATAGAGGTGGAAACCTCTATTGGGTTGAGTGTGCCTAGATTCTGTCCTAAGTAGGGTATTACCTGAGACTTACCTGGTAATGGTTTACCTTTCCCTTAGTTCGGAATTTGGTTTGTTTAGAATTTCCTACCTCTCTACCTTGAGACTTACCCGGTAATAGGTAGTTGGTTTGGAACTAGATAGTCTTGAGACTTACCGGTAATAGACTATCAGTTTAGAAACGTTCTTCCCTTAAGTTTGTAATATAGATCTTTTGAGAAATTTCCTGAGTCCGTGCGTAATAACGATAACCTTGAATCCTTGGAATCCGCATTTTCTTTATTGATATACTTTCGTTTGTCTGTTTTATTTGGTTTTCGATCAAATCTGTTATTTGATTGCGAACTTTACAGAAAACCCTTCAAAACTCCTTTGATCTTTCATCCCTTCTTTTCCAACTTCGTTCTTTTATTTTGATTTACGCTATCTGTGATCACATCTGCATTCCAAACATTTAGTCCCTGAGTTCGACCTTGGAATACTTACCCTAACTGTAATTGACCCATACACTATGGGTTCGCTACAGATTCGGTGTTTATTTCTTGTTTATAAATTTAAAACATACCGTGTTTTTACTAACCTGTGAGCTTTTATCATTCTTGATAAAAGTTTACAGGGGCGTGAAAATAGTGAACAACAATCAAATGATAATACTCAAGCATATAGGCAAAGAAACAACACGAAAAACAACACAAAGATACAAGTCCGGTGACTAGTTTGTCAGCCCTGAGGTCAACCATCCACTCCATTCCTAAGATGACATCTTCCTGGTAGGTACTCGTAATACTATCCTCATACCGATATCTAGTACCACCTCGTACTTAACCATCCACTCCATTCCCAAGATGACATCTTCCTGCACTATGTGCATGACCAAGAAATCTTCTTACCCATTTCAATCCATGAGTCGGACTGAGCATAAGTGAATATCTAGAGAGCCTTTAACCTTACCACCATTTGATAGTCCTACTATAAAAAGGTACTCTCTCTAATGTATCTCAAGAAACCTATCTACACAGACATCATAATTATAAAGAGTGGGTAGCTCTCGTACCAAATAACATTCGGACAGGCTCATATATAATCAAAATGGTACATGTAGTCATAGGGGCAGTTGGATGATCAACGCTCTCAACTCCAAAGCTCGGGTTGTGATTCCCTAGTATCTGTTGCACCACCACCATGGCCTCTACTACGACCTTGTTCTTGAGTAGAACTCTATAGCGGATGGGTGTCCCGGAGCTCTATGTTGTTGTTGATATCCAGAGGTCTAATGATGTGGTGATCTATGTCCACTACCTTGACTCTCTACAGTAGAAGGTCCTTGTGTTGAATTGGTGAGGGTCTCTCTTGACGGAAAACCATGCATGGCCCTATGCCCGGGCCT
The DNA here is from genome assembly GCA_002319775.1 of Fagopyrum tataricum. Lineage (NCBI taxonomy): Eukaryota > Viridiplantae > Streptophyta > Magnoliopsida > Caryophyllales > Polygonaceae > Fagopyrum > Fagopyrum tataricum. Next base: position 41,650,922 of record CM008284.1, on the reverse strand, counting down.
ACCACAAGTAAAGAAAGTCACCAGAGGCTTCTTGCACCCTGGTATGAGATGATCATAACTGCCACGTTTTGTAACACCGCTTATTTCCATTGGAGACCGGACCCTAAACTAAAAAACTTTGTCGTCCATATGTCTGACCTCAACCCTGATTAGAAGCTCCTATCATTGGGCCAGGTTTTCTTATCCTTTGTCTCTTTTCTAGTCCTCAAGTCATGCTAACTCTCCTAGAACCCATCCGGTCTCCCTCATACGCCGCGGCTCTATCTGGGTAGTCTAGTAGGGACCCACAACAAAATCCAACAAGGTAAGAATGTATCCTCTTTCCATCTCTTGAAGTATCTCTCTCCTAAATGTTGCTGAACTGAAGTGCTCTCTAATCATACTCCTCATCTTCTCAAAATACCGTAACTCCATCAGGGACGGTACTCCACTAGTACTGTGCATACTCTTTGAACAATGTCTGCGCCATCTCTACTCGTCGGTCCTCAGGACATCGGATCGACTCTAAGGCGGTCTCCACATGGCTTAACTAGTGCTCCACCTCTAATCTCAGCTTCCCATCAAAGGGAGGTACTCGCATGTTATTGAAATTCTTCAACCACGAATCTAGAACCGGTGCTCGTAGCTCCACGCTTGCTCGGGCAGACTCCACCACTCTCTCCGGTGCAGCCGGTACCGGGATCACTTTCTGTGACACTTCCACAAACCCCTCATGTCTTGGGGGATCTGGAACTCGTTCCCCTTTCCTAGTTGCATTAACCACCTTCTGGACGTACTCTCTGAACTCCGATACTCCTATCGAGGCACGACATGAACTAGCTAACCGTGCTCTAGAAGATCCTGATTTCTCCGGGGTGCCACACTCTAAGTAATCTCATCCTCAGCCTGAGTTGTTGACTCATTCTCAGGTGACTCGTAAGCAACATTACGACCCCGTCTCTAGCTATTGTAAGTCCACCTCTGCGACCATGCCCTCTAAATATGGAGTCCTACCACCCCTACCATGTCCGGGAGGAGGGACAGGTGGACGATCTCTACCTCGGCCTGCAGTGGTAGCTAACCTAGTACGTGCCATCTACATGAAAGACTAACATTAACAATGAGGGCATTACTATACTAAGGTCACAAGTAACTATATCTCAGTACGCTGTGGAGATCCGCGGAGAGTAGTGGTGGTTTCCGTACAGACTATCCCAACCGACTATGCATAAGTTTGGAACGAAATTCATTTTGAAAACTAAGACCCCTTTCGGGTTCTGTTTATTTTATTTATTCGGCCCTTTAGTATATTGTGAGTGCTAGTGTTGTCAACCTCCCTCTAATACCATGTTGTACCACCCTAAATTCTGGGAACTCATGATAATACGGGTTAGGACCTCACAATGGGTCCGACCTAGATTGAAAACACCTTTACCGGATCTTACAAGACACAAATAATTAAAACCCAATGAAATATATAAAATGTCATGAAGAAGTGAGCGACAATCATCCATCAAAAACGTGATAGAATCTAAAGAAAAAAATGAGTCTTGTCACTAAAAGAATATCGAAAATCCAAAATGACTCGTACGGAAACCCGGCCGGACACTCTCTCCGAATCACTCCACATCGGTCTTACGCTGCAAATCATCTACAATATGACGGTGAAAACAGTTAGCTAGCAATTCTAATATTAGTAACGCTATTCTAGCAGAAACACACAACGGTAAATAAACACACAAGAATGATTTTATACACATCTAAAATTATTATCTTTATTTAGGTGATTCAATCTAATTGTGCAACTTATTGTATAACACGAGGGATCTCCGCCCCTCGCCTCTATCCCCGTTTACGAAGCGGACTGGGGCCATGCATATCCGTGTACCGAGTGGACTGGTCGTAGAGAACCTCTTCAGTTAACTATCAGCGTTGAGCAGTGATGACACGACCCGTTTTCATACACTTGGGTCTATAACGTAAAAAATGTCATCCTACTCAAGTTATAATTAATAACCATCAAACACACACCACTAAAATAGCGCACACCAACATTACGAAAAACTAGATAAGTAATTCCATAGAACTTACTTGAAATGATCCCGATATCCGACAAATGTTAAAATCTCGATCCGCACGTATACGATCTCAACGGCCTGGTCAAGACGAAAACATCTTAATAACACATTTCTATTATTTATGAAGCTTCTTGAAGGTTTATAGACTGTGTATGAGATTCTTGTAAAGAAAGAATAAAAAGCACTAATTTTTACGAAAATTACCAAAGCACCCCTAATTTTTCCTAAAATTCCGAAAAAGGTCTAAAACGGTCTAAGACTCTTTATTATGGATCCACTACATCTCCCAATCTTAAAAATTCTATATTGGGTTGAGGATTTACTCCAACTTACATTATAAGTCCAGAACCTTAATAAAACTTCTTTCAGAAATTGATCCGCTGCCCTACTTTGGCCTACGATAAAACCCTTCTACTAAATCCCAAAATTTTGAAGAAAATTCTCAAACGTACTATGCCATGTCTAATCCTAGCTAAAATGATCAAAATCCAAGAATAATAATCCATAAGATCCACACAAAAATCCAAAAGTGACTATATAAACACATAAAACCATACTTAGCCAAAATTCTCTTATTTTCCTAAAAAAAATTTCCTACCAACGTTGCAAGCTCATAACTTTAAATATAACCGTTGGATAATTCTTCAATTTTAATACGATAAACTAAATACTTCCATCTATAAACATATCAAAAATCAATGGTAAAAGATAAGTTTTAAGGTACCTAAACCGAGTCCCAAAATTGGTACTCATAGTTGGAAAATTCTGGAAAAACTGTGAACTGCAACAAGTCTAGAGTTCGTTTATGGCAAGCGGTAGTATTGGAGTTAGCAGCAAACCCACCGGTCAAAGTTTCGACACTCCCTGATGACAAAAAACCGAGGATCAAAACAAGAGAGACATTTTGAGTTTGAAACCCGTTGACAACACCACTCTTAACCTATGATTCAATGTGCAGGCTGAAAGAACCGAGGAAAACAAGACAAGCACTCACCTCCTTTCCGATCGATATAGCCTCAAGGGAGTAGGGATCCGGCCTTGGTTCGCTTGCCAACTTGTTGTTGCTCATCCAAGACAACAAGCAAGGTGAGTTGTGACCCAACTCTTACAGAATAAGTAGAAAAAAACGAGAGAAGGTGTGTTGGCCGCGGTGCCTGGGAGGAAGAAAGAAGCCCGTCTGGCTCTAGTTGTGTTTCTACAACGAAGGTAACCGAAGAAGAATGAGGAGCGGTTTCCTTGTACAGAGGAGAGGAAGGCGGCTAGATGGTGGTCTGCAGTGCTTCACTGTTTCGGAGGAGGAAAGATCTTGTGTGCAGGCGTGGAAGGTATCATATGGTTCCTTAGACGAGAGAGATAAGTGAGATAGGATCAAGCCGGGAGAGTAATCTTCTAAACAATTTTGTTCTAGATTGTAGGAGATAGGTAACTGGCTCTTGGTTCCATTACATATTGGACCAAGGTTATGGGTTGTGTGCACGTTGTAACACAAGCAAGGGGCCGGCTATCATAGACCAAGATAAGAAGATTGGTATTCGGTTTCAAAACAATTGAAAAAACCGGTAATTCAATCGGTACCCAAAAATAAATATTTCGATTATTACAAAATATTAATTCAGTTAGCCAAATACCCAAGTAAAAGATCAAAAAATTTTAAAGAATTATTTGTAATAAATGTTTTTTTTAAATATATTCTATTTGAAATATTAATAAAGTTAATTTTTTTTTTACTTATGCAAGGATTGTAAGGGAAAAAAATAAATATTTTTGTACATCAAATAAAAATTTGAAATGTAACCGAAAGGATATTTTTATTTATTAATATTAATATTTATATTGATATATAATTGAATGCTTACTAGAAAATGATTTGTTTAATTCAATGTCATAAATTATATTGTATAAGATGGATTTTAAAAAATATATATAAAAGGTGATTTGTGAAAAAAAAAATTAAAAGACAAATTTTTTTTTTGAAAGTAAACTTCATCTATTATAAAATGTCATTGTCCTCCATATCAAGTATGGGCTGTGGAAAATTGACGAACCAAATACATGAGGAGTTTAAAGGAATTCAAAGATGATTAGTTAAATGCACAACATGATTGAATTGAAAGTAAAAATAAGTAGGAGGGAATAGCAACCATGATGTCATCATAGAGGAGGTCGATGTGTCTTCCTCGAAATCCCGTCTGTAATTTTGAAATAAGACCCTGTGAGTCGGATTCAATAATCAACACGCTAAGCTGGATGTCCTTAATCCCCCCAAACCGAGTATAAGTGTTCTAGCCTCAGACGAGTGCATCACCGTTCATTCTCTATGTTCACTCCCCAACATGATTGAAGCTCCATGTGAGTCATGCTGAACCGCCCACCATGGTATCGAACTCGATTAAGTATACATGCATCCGTGTTCAGCTTGAAAGCAACTCCCTCCGGCGGCGACCACGATGATTGGAAGAAATAGTTGGTGGTAACACTGCAGTATCAAAAGAATGGGAGATATAATCCATCACCAAAGCTCGAAATCTTTCCCGCATGCTGCTTCCTTGAACATGGTCATCCAATAACAATGTGTTATTTCGTAAGCCCAAACCACCCAACAGTTCGTAAAAAAATTCAGTAGTGTATGTGTGGCATGTGGTGAAGCGAAGATTGAACGAAGAGACTGTAGTGGCGGACCAGTAGCAACATGTGTGAGAGAAGAGTGCACCACCAATGATGTTCCCATGGCTGAATGCAGAGGTGTTTCCCATGCAAAGGGTCATTCTTGACATCTATGAAGTGCATGCAAATGGTCTCTAGAACAAGCAAACACCGAGAGCACAGTGGAGAGTCGACTATTCTTTTTTGATACACTACATTGTTAACACTTAATAAAGATGAACAAAGAAACCAACCAAAAGATAAGACTTTAGGAGGTAAATTTTGGGACCAAAGAAGAGACCATCTATCCGGTGAAGGCACCTCAGCCAAACCTAGTTGAACAAGCCAGTAAGTTGTCTTGCATGAAAATATTCCGAGGGCGAGGTAGTCAAGAAAAAAGAGTCTTGTTGTAGAGGAACACGATAACTGACTGGAATTGATAGGATACGACATATGGTATCAAGAGCAAATAAAGACTGGAGTTGTGGCACATCTCAACAAACAGTCTAAGCAGATTCGTGATCAATCAAATCCGAGACGGATATCAAGACTACCCCCAGGTAGGATTTTGCAAATGTAAATTATGATTGTCATCTGTATCCACTTATTAGAGATAACAATGCTACATCCGTTCCCGACTCTCCAAGCCAACCCTTCGGTAAGTAGTCGTTTTAGTGCACCAAAAACTACTCCAAGAATAGATTGGACGATACCCTAGAGAAGATTGCAGGAAAGTAGAATGTCTGTAATAATTAGCTTGAAGGACATATAACAACAAAGAACTCGGATTTATTTGCCAATCTTGCCTAGAAAGCAAAGCTTGGTTGAAAACTCTCATATTGCGGAATCCCATCCCGTCATGCCGCTAAGAAGACAAACATCAGTCCATGGCATTTGTTTTGAGTGGTTCCCCACCAGAACATCGATAATAAACCATGGATCATCAATAATACCATCAATTAAGCGATAAACACTCATAACATATGCGGGAATGCTTTGCAAGACCGATTTAATCATCACCTCGTTACCCGCTCTTTGAGGAAAGAAAAAATATCGCAGTTTTAGAACGAGAGATGATGTTTGGAATATCAAGATAACTTACATGTGGAGAAAAAAAGTTAACATTAAGATTAGTTGTGAATGCATGCATTGCGCTTGAGGCAAGTTCCTACTGAAAGAGACCTCACTTTTTTTGCAAATTAATCTTCTGACCGGAAGCTCTTTCATATTGACTGAGGATCTCAATTATAGTAGAACATTCTTGTGAGGTTGATCTTACATATAATAGGCTATCATCAGCAAAGAACAAATGTGAAATATCAGGTGCGCTAGGACAAACACAGGTACCATGACGTAACCTTAGTCAAACCGCCGTGGAGATGAGTGATGCCAAAACTTCAATGCCTAGAATGAATAGAGTTGGTAACAATGGATCTCCCTGATGTATGCCTCACTCTGGAAGACCAGACCATCCATAAAACCATTGACCTTAAAAGAATAAGAAGCAAGTCGGACACAAACCATCAATTGTGAAACCCAAGTTGTAGCAAAACCCATATGAAATAGAAGGTGTTCTAGGGCTGCACACTGTTGGACCGGACCGGAAAACCGGACCGGAAATTACGGTCTGGTCCGGTTCTGGACCGTAATTGTGAAGTTCCGTCCGGTCCAAGATATTACGGTCCGGTCTGGTCCTGGACCGTAATATCCCGGTCTGGTCCGGTCTGGACCGTAATTTACGCTTTATATATTTTTTGCACAAGCATTCCATATGGTCCGGTCCGGTCCAAACCCGGACCGGACCGGATTTATTCCATACAAAAAATATTTTTTATTATTTTTTATTTTCGAAAAAAAATCAATACGGTCCGGACCGTGGTGGACCAGACCGTAACGGTCCGGTCCAGTCCGGTCGGTCCTTGGGTTTACGGTCCGGTCCGGTCCGGTCCGGACCGTTTGAACAGCCCTAAGGTGTTCAACGTAATTCCACACAAGGCAATCAAAAGCTTTTCTCATATCAAGTTTTAAGCCATTACACCTCTTCTCCTTGTATTTTTCACCTTCATGTAATGGAAAACTTCAAAGCAACCAAAGCATTGTCGATGATAGAACGGTCTGCAATTAAAGCACTCTAGGATAGGGATGTAATTGAGTTGAGGTGTGGCTTCATCCGGTTTACAAGGACCTTGGAAATAAGTTTATACATGATGTAAAAAACTAATAGGTTTGTAATCAGCGATAGTGGTAGGGGATTGTACCTTTGGAATGAGGGTGATAACAGGTATGGTTGATCGTCTGAAGGCTGATATTATCGTCTCACCAATCAGTAAAGAAATGGATCACACCAAGACCGATAATGTGCCAGAAATGCTAGTAGAAATAGCATGCAAACCATCCACTCCAGGTGTCAGGTGTGGCTTCATTGGGAATAAAGCACAATGAGTCTCTTGTAGTGTAGGCCTGAGTAGTAGTGAAACGTTCATATCCGGTGTTTGCAGTAGGCTATACATGAAAAAGCACATGCATAATATCTATCGGGAATGGGTTGGAACTCCCAAATAGGTCAGTGAAATAGTCCGTGATTCCTGACGTTAGTTCTGAGTGCATTTTGAGGACTCTACCAAAATTGTCATGAAGTTATGTTATAGTGTTTCGCGACTTCCTACTCGACGCCTTATGGTGGAAGTACGCCGTATTACGGTCACCATATTGTAGCTCTGAAGCACAGGATCTAATATAGCAATATCTTTCTTCCTCGGAATGCAAGACATCCAATTCCATAGAAATACCCCGGCCCTCAGGAGTTGCATGATGTATGGAATAACATGTTGTTGTTGTAAATGTTTTAGTTCTGCAGACAAGGAAGATATACAATCCTTTCTCTCCCGAAATTTTCCTTTTGCCTAATCTGATAAAGCATTTGTACAAGTTGTAACCTTGACAGGAGGTATGTCCCAATTATGGTGCTAATGGGCTCCACAATGTTACGACATTTAGGGTGCGAGCACCAAAATGGTTCAAAATGGGAAGTTTTTGTTGTATTGGCCTGCGGGTAGCAGAGGTAGTTGACTGAAGAAAGATAAGGGGATGATCAGACTTGTAACGTTCTAGTGAATAACCCGGTGACTAGGGAAGAGAGAGTGACCCACGAACTTGTGGCAGGGAAGCGGTCGAGATGATTCCTGATACACGTAGTAGTCGATATTCCCATTGCCAAGTGAGGAAAGGGCTACTGTTACATCCAAGATCATGCAGACCACAAGTATCCAAAGCTTCTCTGAAATTATCACCATTCTTTATAAGTAGACAACACCTCCCTCTTATGCTGGTTAGTCCAGTATCTCGTTAAAATCTCCACAAGAAGGATTGGCTTAGTGCATCGTTGAACTAAATCAACCAGTAGAGACCAAGTATGGTGCTTCTAAGATGCCTCTGGCCAACCGTACATACAGATCATCTCAAAATATTCAGTATTTTGCTCGATCACTTCATGGATATGTGATGCGCCCTTGACAACCATGACCGTGGATGAGGAGACGATGCTTTGCGGGTTCGCTCCGATGGACCGCTCACTCGTTCCGAGCTAAAGCCATCGCCCAAGTTGTCGCTCAATCATCCGACGCACCATTGCATCACTTGGACCCGTTAGTGGCATGCCATGTCACCACTCCACCATGGCATAGACTCCGGCGCCACGTCATCAAGCTAGCAATATTATTATTATTTTATTATATTTTACATTTAAAATTATAGACTTTAATTTCCGAACCGTAACTCCGGAACTTAATTCCGGAGTTACTTTCCGACATTGATAGTCTAGGCCTTTCAATTCGGGAGTTAGCCCCGGCTTTATTTCCCGCTTTTATTTCCCGCCTTTATTTCCGTCTTTAATTCCGGCTAATGGTTTGGCCTTCATCCACTATATAAGGGATGCTTGGCCTCACTTGTAAAGCATGTCTAATTTTAATCAAGTATTTTGAAGGAAAATCCTCATTCTTGATCTGGACATCACTTCCTCTTCAATCCCCTCAAAGTTCTTCCTTGGATCAAGTCTTAGATCCAAGAACTCACCTTCGAGGATTCTTCTAAAGAATCAAACCCTCAAATCCATTACAATGTTTGCTCGATCTCTCTAGATCGAATCAAACCTTCGCTTCCGCATCCATTTTCAAATCGCTTCCGCCTTACCAAACTTCTTTCAAAGTTTCCAATTGCACATAAACAAGGAGTAGTTGAAGCTCTAGCTTGGTCTAGATCCGGCGTTCGTTCTTCAAAGATTTCAAGGACGCATCAAATTGGCATCAGAGCAAAGGGATCGAAGCTAAGTTCTCTTTACTCTTGTTTTGTGCGTTATTTTATTATCCTTCTTTTGCCTTTGTTGTTCTTTCCCTCTTGAAGATCTTCATCTTGTTCTTCGTGTTCAATGAAGTTTTCTTGAAAATTTTTTTCTCACGAAACAAATTTAGGAGATATTTGGTTTGCCATCAAACCATCTATCAAATACGATTTGTTCTTAAACCAACCCAATCCGACAAGTTTGTTAATCGATTTTACCAAATTTCTTGGGATTTATTTGTTAACAAATTCGGATATCTCGCCCCCACCTTTACCTAATGCACACCATACTAGCCGTCCGTCCAGGACAAATCCCGACAACCAATCAACAAGATCATCATCCTCGACGTTCTAGTAATGATCGGTATGGACAACGCCGCCAACAACCTAACCGGCGATCATCATACCGCGGCTATGATGAGTATTACGAGAGGGATGGTTTTGATGAGTTCTCGACGATGAGCCCAACTTGGAACGGGTGGCTCATGTCCGTTAATGGCACCCACCCGTCCGAGACCCATATGAGAACCAGGACGAGGAGAAGAATGGTTGCCTCCTCCTAACCCACCAAGGCATGCACATCAACGAGCTCATCATGATGATATGCCACCGCCTCGCCCGGATCCCTACAAAGCTCGTAGGGAAGGTAAAGTTAAATTTCCAATATTTTATGAGGAATATGATCCTTGTGTATTTCTTGATTGGGCACAGGACATGAGAAGGGCTTTGAAGCATTGCCACTATGAGGAATATGAGAAGATCGAAGCGGCAACCTTGTATTTGAAGGCGATGCAAAATCTTGGTGGAACCGGTATGAACACATCCGTGAGAGCCGAGGATGGGAACTGGTTGCGACGTTTGATCAATTGATCTACGTCATGACAAAGAAGTATGTCCTCGACGACTTCAAAAACGATATGCATATGCAAATTGCCGAGCTCTAACAAGGCAAACTCACTCCGGTGGCCTGCTTGGCCAAGCTCGAGACATGCATATGAAGGCCGGCATTTCGACTTCTCCTTCCGCCCTACGCACCAAGTTCATGAGTGGCCTTAATCCGTCAATCCGACGTCCCCTTGAGATCGTTCCATACAAGGACTTAGGAGCTTTGTGTCATGCGCCATGAAGCTTCATAAGCAACAACAAGAGAATCCAAGATACTCAAGGTATAACTCCTCTCAAAGTCAATACGCTTATTCTACTAACGCCCGTGCTCGAGATATATCTAGTTCTCAGAGTCCGGCGCACCAAAGGAGCCCAACGGATGGTTCAATCCACCCGACAAGCGGATACCGAGAGGCACCACAACGTGGTCCCAATTCCTCGCACAAGTGCCTTCCGCCTGCACCTCTCAAGGACTCCACCGGCGACACAGCCAAGAGAGCCCGTGTGTACAAATGTAGCGGATTCGGTCACGTCCAACGTGATTGCCCGAACACAAAGCGTGTGTTGTTTGCCAACCCCTCATATGAAGATGAGGAAGATGAAAAGACGGCGATATCATCATAGAGGATGACCAAGACGCCGACCCCTACTACGGCATGGAACCATGCGACGAACAAATGGCTTGCGGCCCGGCACAACCCGGTAAGTTCGCCCTTGTATCTCGTCGAATTTTGGCCATTAAAGAATTCGTTCCTATTGACCAGCGCGAAAATCTTTTCCATTCTCATTGTTTGGTCAATAACACTAGTCTCTCGTTAATAGTTGATGGGTTCATGTTGTAACATTATCAACGAAAAAGTGGTAAAACACTTTAAGTTGCCTACAACCCCCCACCCAACACCTTATGGAATCCAATGGATTTCCGATAAGGCGTGTGACACCGTCACACGACAAGCTTTGGTGACGTTTTCCATAGGGCGCCTATGTTGATAAGATCCTTGTGATGTTATCAAGATGGACGCCACACATGTTTTATTAGGATGACCATGGCAATTCGATCGTCGAACTTTCCATGATGGTTATCTTAATAGATATATGTTCAATATAATTGAAAAAAGTCACGTTGTTGCCTATGACTCCACATGAAATATTAACTAATTATGCGGAACGGAAGAGGCAAAAGCCATTGATGAGACCACTACGCGGCAACATCGGACCCTCCTAGGAGTTCTCCCGATGTTGTGGGTGCTAGTACTTCCGGATCCCGGAACACCGCCCCTAGTAACCATGCTATTGAGACTAGAGGTAGTAAAGAAGCATCGTTCCACGAATGCAACTTTACCATCTCCGGACCCATAATTAAAGGCCGGTGTGAGCCGAGGGTACTTTTGGCCCGGAAACATGATTTGACACCGGTCAAGGAAGGCAAGTTACCATGCTTCTTGCTAGTTCCTTTTTGTTTATCTACTTCCCATGACCTTAGTAATATGCCGCACGAGGTGTCTACTTTGTTGTCTGAATTTCAGGACGTCTTGACCGATGACCTACACCCGGCTTGCCACCGATCTGTGGAATAGAGCACCAAATCGATTTGGTGCCCGACGCGTCTTTACCCAACCGTGCCGCTTACCGTGCAAGTCCGGAAGAGACTAAGGAGCTACAACGTCAAGTCCAAGAGCTCCTAGACGGGGATATGTCCGTGAGTCGCTTTCACCATGTGCCGTGCCGGTCATTTTGGTGCCCAAGAAGGACGGGTCTTGGAGGATGTGTGTCGATTGCCGAGTCATCAACCAAATAACCGTCAAGTACCGGCATCCGATCCCGCGCCTCGACGACATGCTAGATGAACTCCACGGCGCCTACCGTTTTTTCAAAGATTGACCTCCGAGCGGTAATCACCAAATCCGGATGGCCGAGGGTGATGAATGGAAGACGGCTTTCAAAACGAAGTACGGCTTATATGAGTGGCTTGTCATGCCGTTCGGACTCTCCAACGCCCCATCAACGTTCATGCGTCTCATGAACCATCTCCTCCCGCCGGTTTTGGGTAATTTTGTCGTAGTTTATTTTGACGATATTCTCATATTTAGTAAGTCTTTGGATGAACACCTCGGGCACCTTCGCCAAGTGCTCGAGTGCCTTAGACAAGAGCATCTAAATGTGAATTATGAAAAATGTGTCTTTGCTCGGACACAACAATTTTTCTTGGCTATGTCGTGTCTAAGGACGGACTCTGAGTAGACGAATTCAAAGTTCGCGCTATTCGGGAGTGGCCTACACCTAGTACGGTCACCATGATCCGAGCCTTTCTCGGCTTAGCGGGCTTCTACCGACTCTTTGTCAAAGACTTTAGCTCGGTAGCGGCGCCGCTTTTATGAGCTCACTACCAAGGTGTCACGTTTAAGTGGCGTGATACCCATGCTCGAGCGTTTGATGCGCTCAAAGACCGACTTTGCAATGCACCATTACTCCAGCTCCCAAATTTCTCGAAAACCTTCGAGGTGGAGTGTGATGCATCTAATGTTGGCATTGGGGGGGGGGTTCTTCTACAAGAGAATCGGCCCATTGCTTACTTTAGCGAAAAACTTTCCGGTCCGCCATTCAACTATCCAACATATGACAAGGAACTATATGCTTTAGTTCGTTGTCTAAAGACATGCAACACTACTTGTGGCCGAAGGAGTTCGTGATTCATTCGGATCATGCGGCTCTTTCGTATCTCAAGAGCCAAACTAATTGAGTCGGCGCCATGCAAGTTGGTAGAATTTCTAGAAACCTTTCCTTATGTCATTCGGCATAAGAAGGGAAAGAGAATGTGGTAGCCGATGCCCTTTCTCGCGATATATCCTTTTGGTGCATATGGACACCAAGATTCATGGCTTTGCTCTTATCAAAGAGTTATATGCCACGGATCTTGACTTCAAGGATATATTTGCCAAATGCCTTGACCGAGAGCATCTTCTTTATAAATGATGCTACTTGTTCGCGCGGGGAAAACTTTGTTTTCCGCGTTCGTCCATACGCCACTTGTTGATAAAAGGGCTTATGAGGGTCGTGGTCACTTTGGTGCTACCAAAGACTCTCGCCGCTCTCCAAGAGAACTTCTTTTGGCCCAAAATGCGCAAGCATGTGACACGGTTTTGCACAAGTTGCATCACATGTCATCATGCAAAATCGCGTCAAGGTCCGGACGGATTGTATTCTCCTTTACCTATACCAATAGGACCTTGGAGGATCTTTCCATGGACTTTGTAGTTGGCCTACCAATGTCCAAGCGAGGCAACAACTCCATTTTTGTGGTAGTCGACCGTTTTTAAAAATGGCTCATTTTATCGCGTGTAAGAGCACCCACAATGCTAGCGATGTCTCCACGTTATTCTTTAACAATGTGTGCGCTTACACGGGATACCACGTTCCATCCTTAGTGATCGGGACGTGAAGTTTGTAAGTCACTTTTGAGGACGCTATGGGGAAAACTTGGAACCAACTTGTTGTTTTCAAGTAGTTATCACCCCCAAACGATGGTAAAACGGAAGTGACCAATCGGACTCTCGGTGCTCTACTTAGAGCAACGCTTAGGAACAACCCATGTAAGTGGGAGGACTTACTTTCGGTTGTGGAGTTTTCATATAACAGGTCTAGGCATTCGGCAACTAATCTCTCACCATTTGAAGTTTTCTACGGCCTTAATCCACACACGCCTTTGGACTTCACACCACGCCACTCAAGGACGGTGAACACATCACCGCCGCAAGTCGAGCCACCTCAATCATTGAACTTCATGAGCGGACAAGAGCATAACTCCAACGTCGTGCCGCCCAACTTGCCGAACAACGCAACAAGGGCCGTCGCGACATATCTTTTGAGCCCGGCGATCTTGTTTGGCTCCTCTTTAAGGAATGAGCGTTTTCCATCTCAACGCAAGGGCAAGCTATCGGATCGAGGTGATGGCCCTTTCCGGATCCAATGCCGCCATGGTCCGAATGCTTACAAGTTGGAGCTTCCGGATTCTTACGGTGTGCACCCAACGTTCAATGTCAAGGATCTAGCCCTTATGTCGAGCCCCTATTTGATGACGGTGAAACGGGGACGTTTCACATCCAAGATGGGGGGACTGATGCGCCCTTGACAACCATGACCGTGGATAAGGAGGACGATGCTTTGCGGGTTCGCTCCGATGGACCGCTCACTCGTTCCTGAGCTAAAGTCATCGCCTAAGCTGCCGGCTCAATCATCCGACGCACCATTGCATCACTTGGACCGTTAGTGGCATGCCATGTCACCACTCCACCATGGCATAGACTTCCGCGCGCCACGTCATCAAGCTAGCAATATTATTATTATTTTATTATATTTTGCATTTAAAATAATAGACTTTAATTTCCGGAACCGTAACTCCGGAACTCAATTCCGGGAGTTACTTTCCGACATTGATGGTCTAGGCCTTTCAATTTCGGGAGTTAGCCCCGACTTTATTTCCCGCTTTTATTTCCCGCCTTTATTTCCGTCTTTAATTTCCAGCTAATGGTTTGGCCTTCATCCACTATATAGAGGATGCTTGGCCTCACTTGTAAAGCATGTCTAATTTTAATCAAGTATTTTGAAGGAAAATCCTCATTCTTGATCTGGGCATCACTTCCTCTTCAATCCCCTCAAAGTTCTTCCTTGGATCAAGTCTTAGATCCATGAACTCACCTTCGAGGATTATTCTAAAGAATTAAACCCTCAAATCCATTAAAACGTTTGCTCTCGATCTCTCTAGATCGAATCAAACCTTCGCTTCTGCATCCATTTTCAAATCGCTTCCGCCTTACCAAACTTCTTTCAAAGTTTCCAATTGCACATAAACAAGGAGTAGTTGAAGCTCTAGCTTGGTCTAGATCCGGCGTTCGTTCTTCAAAGATTTCAAGGACGCATCAATATGTGTTGAGAATAGGAGTATATAGTAACTTTAACGTTATGCCACCAAAGACAAAGACCCCGGCAAGGCCGTTGGATGCCAAGCATAAACCCTCGGTGAAGCCACATTTCCTCATGAAAATCTCTTGAGATTTCTTATTGATCTTCGTCATCATGAAGACCATATATGTGTAATATTTTCAAGACCATTCCCGGAGAGCATAAATAGTAGAGGCATTACCCAAGCCCATACATTTCTAGGGAGAAGAGTTTCATTGCTCTTCGCTAAGATGGTCCTCAACCATGTTCGCTGAGACGTTAGCGGTTGATGCTTGAAATCTATTTTGTTTATCTTGCTTCATAATAAACATGCTATTATTGTCTTCCTCGAGTGGATGTTTTCTTTTCACTCTTGAACTTTATGGAGCATGAGTTGGGAAGACCTTGTATAGTAAGGCGCTCTCTTTGGTTTTGAGTTTGAATTTCTTGGGGGAAGTTTTTGAATTTGCATGAGTGGGAGTACTTCAGACCCAAGCTGGATGGAATGGATGGTCCTTCAGTTTTCTTTGAATAAAAGGCGGACAACAAACCCTGCTCTTGGTTCAGTAGGTCTTGTCGTTGATAATAACCTCGCTTGACGGGTGTTGCACGTAGCCAATTGTCGAGTGACCCATGACCCACAAAAATAACAGAAGTAAGGAAAGCGTTCATATTGGAGGGAACACGTTACACTGAGCCGTTGACATAAAGTAGTACACAACGACGGATGGGTAATTGAGTGTTAATGTCGACACGGAGACGAAGGCTTCCTCGTAGACGACATTTTGCGTCTAGTATATAAGGTCGTATATAAGGTCAACGAGTTACTCCTCTCATTATCATTTGATTTTAGGACGAACCTCCGTTATACGGTTCGTTTTTATCGATTTTTGACATGATATAAAAATGTTTAGTCTCTATTCGACTCGTGATTCTTGTATATTCAACTCGTGACTCTTGTATTACCTATTTATACTTGTGGAGTGTGTTGGAGATAATAAGTTACTACATCTAAATTTGAGAAATTTCGAGTCTAGTTTAATGTCGGTAGATTACTTCTTGAATTGTCAATTAATTTTTATAATTTAAATCCGCTAAACTCAAGTGTTAGGTTTGATTTTAACGCACAAGTACATTTTACGCAACGTCCGTTGTATGGTCCGTTAACATCAAACTTTGACAATCCGTGAAATTTTCGATCACACCATTCTACTGTTCTTGTGATAAAAAAACATATAAAAGATACTATAAAAACAACACATATGGGATTGGAATTTGATGTTGATAACCTCCGTCGCACAAAATATAAAAATATAAACCGGACACGACTCCACGTTATAGCCACCAAGAAAGTTTCACCCTATTTTCCCTCCACGTTTTACGCCTAATAATATATTACTTTGCCCGCCAAAATTCGGTGCAACTTTTCCTATGTTCTTACATAACTACTCCCATTATTTATATATTCTTTTATGCTCATTTTTAGTATATAATAATTGTTTATAGCTTAAAACCTCCTTAATAAGTACCATAATTAATTCAAGTTTGTACTTTGTTTTCATGTCAACTTGTTATATAACCGTTATACATAGGAATAACATTAGTAGGTGAAAATTTTTCTTAACAACCGTCTTGATTCGATATTTATTCCGCACATTTTTTAGATACATAATCGTGCATCTTTCACGTATAATCGTACACGACGACAAAATACAAAATTTACGATCACGATGTATCTCTAATTGTTCATTTATTTATGTCAACGATTACAACATAAACAAGTGATAAAAACAATTGTAGCAATTCTTTTGGACAATTATATTTTCTTGTAATGAGTAAAAAATAAGGAGATCCAACTAGTAATAGGGTCAGATGAAAAAGCTTTAACAGAGTTCAAAATTATCATTTTTTATCGTAGACAGAGGTTCTCACCTACTTTTGACTCTCTATACATAAAAAAAAAAAATTAACTTGATGCATCACTAATGGATTAAGAGGTTGAAAAAAATTGACAAACGACCAACAATCATATAACAATCGACCAAAGGTAGAGAGGAGTGATCACGGACGTTACAGTACATGTTAAAGAGTCGTTTTGGAGATAATCAGTTTTCACATCTAAAGATTGGGACTTCAGAGCCTAGTATATAAGGTTGGTGGACTACTCCTCATATGCACACGACCCCGCTCTATCCAGTCGGGTTTATGTGATGGGCTTGAGCCTAACGTGCATGTGCGCTCATATGCACACGACCCGCTCTATCTGATCCGTCTGTATCGAACTTTGAAGTCGAACCAAAGAAAGCATGAAAGGAAAAAAGAAATGAAGGTGAGCGGAGTAAGGAGCTTCGTTCATGACTCGCCGACTGAGAAAACATGTAAAACTACAGTGGAGATAACACTTTATTAATTTTGGTAAATGGATTTTTTTAAAAAAACTTTTACCTGAAAAAGGAATAAATAATACAAAAAAGCTAAAATATTTACGTAAAACTATCTATATATTGGGTATTGTTTCTTTGTTTTTTCTTGAGGGGATTTATTGGGTATTGATTATTCAAGTTGGAGTGCTGAAAATATAGACTAAATAAAACGACATCGTTGAATATAAACCATATATCGAATGATACATACATACACACCTAATTTAATACCAATATGTACATTTCAAGAAAGATTTTAAAGATTTACAAAAAAAGGAGTTTTCTTTTATAGTAAAAATACAAGATTTGAAGAAGAGCAATGCAATGATGTTTGATTCTTTGTACATGGCCAAATATGTGAAAAGAAAAATGAGTGGTGTATATGTAATAACAAGTGTGGAGGATGAACCAAGACATTACTAATCACATGGACTAATGATATTAGGTAACAACATAATCTCTGTGTCTATTTTTGTTTTGGTGTAGGTTAGGTGCATTGTCATTAGAGTTCACTAATTTGTGATTAAACATATAGACATATGTTTAAGCGGATGATTAAGTATATGATATGTTTGTTACTTATGATTGTTGTAGTAATAATAAAACGGATTTGGTATATATTATGGGTACGAGTTCATATCTTTATATCTTTTGTACTTTTGCATAGGGTTGTTATATGAGTTGAACAAGACGAATTCAAATCTCAAAAAGAGTTTTAAAAGTTTTTATGTTCGGCTCGTTTAATATTAACGATCTCAAGTAGTTTGAATAATATACTAATTTTTATAGTGTTATTTTAGTCGATTGAGCTGAATATTTACATGCTAAAGCTCGAATAGTTTTAAATGATTTGAGACCTAGTTGAGGCTAAATTTTGTATATGGATTGTTTATAAAAGTGAACAAGTCTACAGCGGTCTTTTTTCGAACACAAATAGATTGTCTCAAATAACGACCCTATTTAAATAATGTCCCAATTTGGTATTTTATGCTTAAAAGATAAAGAGATTTAATTAAATATTAATAATAATTTTTAAGATGAAATTAATCGCCTAGAAGGTGTATCATTAAATTGAGACAGAAAGGCATAGTAAACTTATGCTGATATTATTAATTGATTAGATATAACTAGCTTAATTTTTATATTATGTATGCAACTGATTTAAATTAATTTATTAAAGTTATGATTCAATTTATAAAATATTATTGTAAAAAAACTCAACTATACATACAAAAAATAATTATGCGGGTAATATGATAAAGCATCCTACTATATATATAAAATATCATGTATAAATAGTAGAGGTAAATAGGGCATAAATATGGTATCTATATAATATAATTTTTCTATTTTTCATCTTAGTTTATTATATTTTTTAATTTTATTTATTATATTATTGTTTTTTTAAATATATAGATCATAATATCTTAAATTAGGATAATGTACATGTTCATATCTATATTAATAAACATCAACACAATACAATAATGACGCAATATAAAAGCGACATGTTAAAAAATATGGTGTGACTTAATATAAAGATAACACGTGTGAAGTTTGATATAGTGATGATACGTGACAGTAGTCACATTTTGTTTTTGTATTATATATAAGGTTAGGTATTTATTTTTGTTAGGTACAGTATCTTTAGCCTTTAGGCATATTTATTTTTATGGATGAATTAAAGATATATTAACCACCGAATTCGTTCTTTTTTTTTTAAAGTTAGTCAACGTTTAATGAAGGCTTCATCATTTTAAAAGCCTATGCAATGTAAAGTGGACTAAAATTCAATTTGAAAACATGATTGATATATATATACTAACAACAAATTATTGAATATACGGTGTGGTGTAAGTAGAATACGTTGAGGTTAAAAAATAAATTTAGATGCAATCGTAATGAGTTCAAGTTAAAAATATAGAAAATTTAACTTGATTCGTAAATTGAATGCGCTCCGCTAGATCTCAATATTTTTTTTAATTCATATAAATTCATACAGATTAAATAATATTATTTACATCAAGATAGAAAGTATTGGCGGACAACAAGCTGCTGCAGCCCATCTTTTTTGGATAGCAAAATTATTTCTTCTAAAAATTATGTCGAAGATTTAGGAGACACAACATTACTATGCAAGACCCATTGCACCCTCTTGAGAATCTCAACAATATTGGGCGCAAGAAAACTGAACGTATATTAAAAGCGAACGGAAGAAACACATTGCTAATTTTCAATGCAAGCCCTTTCGTGCTATCCACCTTCGGAAGGTCGCGTTGAGGCCCTTTTACCCACAACAAAAAAACCGGTACCAAAACAAACTACAGAAGAGACCCCGTCAAATCAATACAAGCATGTTTACCACCGATCCATTCAAACACTAGCACATTCTCGAACCTCAACGTAGATCTCCCTTCACGTTGATCAGTTAAGAAGGTCACATGTGTCTCCCTTCTTAGCCGAAATTCCTACTCTCCTAAACACGTCACATAAAACATCACGAACCAGATCATGCCTATATTTGAAACCAGAGAGTTATTTACAACGAACCGCATGCTCTCCCAAAAACATCCAAAGTCCTCCAACAATTGGGCATATGACAAATCGCATCAACTGGGAACAAAGGAATCATAAGGCGATACTTAAGTATGGTGTGATACTCAATTGGAACCTACACTGTCCAAGCCCCTCAATGGGTATCACAAAGAAGGGAGTCTTGACTATGCGCTGACTACAAACACTTAAAAAGCGTTTTTTGTCTAATGGTCAAATCAAAAGTCGCTTTCATCGTCTGCATTGTCATACTGAAAAGAGAACTCGTCAAAGCACGTTGGTCTTTAGGGGCACGGTGTTTTTGATAATCAAACCAGAAAGATCAAAACTAGGAATAGAAGCTTGAAGATTGTCTAACACTACAAAAAAAATTCGAACCCCCATATCAACAACTCCACAGTCCCGCAAGATGTGGTCTTCAAGGGTCCATCAAGGGTCCAAGACTAGGCCCTAGAGACCACAAAAAAAAAAGAAGAAGTCTTCATAGCTGAGTATAAACCAAGACCCCCAAACCGAGTAGGCAAAGAAGCAACCCGCCACTAAAGATCCCAAAAAAATGACCTCACTACAATATCCTCGACCGATTCACGGATTCCATAATCGAAAAATGATTATGCACACTCCCCATGTTCCGGTTTACAAATCATCCATCTAAATACCTCTTAACAACACCCAAACAAGAACGAAGCAAGAGAAGCTCACTATGCGGGTCCCTCAACTGTGGAAGAATGCGCATCAACTCAACCTCCTTAACCGCTCTCTAACAAAACCGTCATCTTTACTCACCGCCCCACCCAACAACTTAACACTCAACGCCAGCCTCGCAATGTCACGAGGGAAAAGACCATCTCTAAGCTTCGACCCATCGCAGAAGGCCAAAAGAGTCAGTCTTACAAAAATTCAACTCGTGGCCAAAACTCGGTTCAACCTCTCTAGTGACATCAAACACTCTAGCCACTTTCTCTGACCGGTTAATAATAGTACCATCATCAAGATACCAAGCATGTAGAAGATGATTACAACAACCTCTGATCATATGAAGAAGCGGGTGGAAGACAAAGAGGGAAAAAATGGTCCCAACGGGTCCCCTTGTTGTACACCATTAGCCGACCAAATAAAATCATCACCAACATACAAATGGGCAGCCTGATCATACAA
>CM008284.1:40971666-41019930 GCA_002319775.1 Fagopyrum tataricum | reverse complement strand
AGTATGACCCAAATGGCATCAAAACTCCGGCTCAGCCTCAGTCCAGTCACAAAGTCCATGGTGACGTCCTCCCACTTCCTATGTGGAACAGGAAGTGGATGGAGCTCACCTCTAGGTCTGAAATGCTCGATCTTGACCTGCTGGCAGGTCGTACACTGTGCCACAAATCTGGCCACATCGGGCTTCAGCCCTCCCACCAATAAAAACGTCTCAGATCCTGATACATCTTACTCGTACCTGGATGTACCGAGTAAGGTGTACAGTGAGCCTCCTGTAATATCCTCTGTCTCAGCTCTGTATCAGCAGGTACACAGACGGCGAACGCGGCGCCTCAAAACTCCATCTGCTCCCAGCAGGAACTGGGGTGCCTTATCCCGAGATATCCTATCTTTGATTCTTTGTAAGGTCGGGCAGGTCTCCTGTTTCTGTCGGATCTCATCCAATAGATCAGGAAGGACCTCTAACGTACGCAGCTGGGCATCCTCATCAGGAAACTGGATGTCCAACTCTAGCCAGATCAAGTCTCTCTGTAACTGTTGTTGAATTGTCAGCCTCGCAATCGCCTGCTCTCGAGGCGTCTTCCTACTCAGGGCGTCGGCGACTACGTTCGCCTTCCCCAGATGATACAGAATCTCAAGATCAAAATCCTTGATCAGCTCAAGCCACCTACGCTGGCGGTTATGCAATTCCCGCTGCGTGAAAATGTACTTCAGACTCTGATGGTCTGTGAAGATCTAACAGGTAACACCATACAGGTAATGTCTCCAGATCTTCAGTGCATGAACTACCGCTGCCAACTCCAGATCATGAGTCGGGTAGTTCTCCTCATACGTCTTCAACTATCGAGACGCATATGCAATCACCCTGCCTCTCTGCATCAACACACATCCCAAGCCTAGCTTGGATGCATCACTATACACTACAAAATCCTCTGTACCCTCTGGTTGTGCCAAAACAGGAGCAGAAGTCAGACGTCTCTTTAGCTCCTCAAAACTCTACATACACTGATCAGACCACACAAATCTGGTAGTCTTCCTCAGCAAACTCGTCAATGGACGGGCAATCACAGAAAATCCCTCCACAAAGCGTTTGTAATAACCGGCTAGGCCAAGGAAGCTACGTACTTCCTTGACGTTCGTCGGTGTAGGCCATGCAGCTACTGCCTCTATCTTCGCCGGATCAACCTTGATCCCTTCGGCGGATACAATGTGACCCAGGAATGCTACATCTGGCATCCAAAACTCGCACTTAGAGAACTTTGCATAAAGTTCTCTATCCCGCAAAACCTGCAATACAGTCCTCAGATATCCTGCATGCTCCTCACTACTACGAGAATATACCAGAATGTCATCAATGAAAACCACCACAAACTGATCCAGGAAGTCAATAAAAATACTGTTCATCAACTCCATAAAGACGGCTGGGGCATTCGTAAGTCCAAATGCCATCACTACAAACTCGTAGTGTCCATATCTGGTCCTGAATGTTTTCCTGTGCACATCCTGCTCCCTCACCCTCAGCTGGTGATACCCGGAACGCAGGTCAATCCTGGAGAACACAGTAGCTCCCTGTAGCTGATCTAACAAATCATCAATGTGCGGCAGTGGATACTTGTTCTTGATGGTCACCTTGTTCAGCTCTTTGTAGTCTATGCATAACCGCAAAGATCCGTCCTTCTTCCGTACGAAAAGGACAGGTGCTCCCCATGGGGACACGCTAGGGCGAATGAAGCCCTTCTCAGCCAACTCCTCGAGTTGCTTCTTCAGCTCCAGCATCTCAACAGGCATCATCCGATATGGAGCCTTCGAGATGGGTCTCGTACCAAGCTCTAACTTGATACTGAAATCCACACTCCTTTGAGGCGGCAAACTGGACGGCTCAACAAAAACATCAGTAAACTCACAGACCACTGGGATATCCTCTAACGATGGACTCTCCCCCTCCTTCATGGCATAACACCAGAAGGCCTCACAACCCTGTGCAATCAGTCTAGCTGCCCGTATAGCACTGATAACTGTGCCTACCTTTCCAAGGTCCCAACCTCGGAAAACCTCTATCTGACCTAACTCGGTAGAGAGGGTAACAGTCCTCCTACCTACATCTAAGACTGCAGAATGTCTAGCCATCCAATCCATACCTAGTATAACTTCCTCATGCTCTAACGGCATGACAAAGAAGTCAACTAGTAACACACGAGTCCCTACAGAAATGGGACAACCGTGAATCTCACGGGTACTTCTGACCCTACCACCATCGGGTAACCCTATAATAAAGGGCATCCCCTCAACTGTATCTAAACTCAGACGCTCTACACAGGCATCAGAAATAAAAGAATGCGTAGCACTAGTGTCAAATAAAACTCTAACAGGTAAACCATGAATCAGAATGGTACCTGTAGCAGTAGGTGCAGCTGGCTCCTCTGCACTCCTCAGCTCAAAAACACGACCCTGTGGGCCTCTGGTATCAGTGATGCCCCCACCACGGCCTCTGCCTCTACTCGACCCAGGAGCAGATCCCTGAGTCGTAGGGCGATCTGGGACCCTCTGCTATCCCTGACTCTGCTGCTGCTGCTGAGGTGGTCTCTGTCCACCTCTTGCGGCACTAGCAGGAGAAGAATCCTGCTGTGACGAAACTCGCCCTCGACTACAGAAGGTAGCTCTATGACTAGGTCGGCCACAAGTGAAACAGGTCACCGGCTGCCTCGTACACTCTGACCTCATATGCCCATACTCGCTGCAGTTGAAGCACTGCACTCCCTTATCTGCACCCGATGCAGATGGAGGACGACTTTGGCGACTTTGGCCTCGCCCTGAACCAACAGCTCCACCAGTACCACTGGTCTGACCAGTCCTCTGTCTCTTCTCAGACCCTCCGGTCTGAGAAGCTCTCCTCTGGCTAGCTCTCTCCCTCTCGTAGTCAGAAGCCCGGTCCTGATAGTCAACCAAGGTCTCGCAGTGAAAACCCGCCATGTAGGTACGGGTAGTATCCCTCGGACGTCGGGAAAACAAATACACGTGCTGATCTGCAGCAGGTGCCGCTGGACCCAGCAATGTCAGCTCCTCCTGAAATCTCCGGATGGCCTCTGAGACCGGCACATCCTCGAACCCAGCCTCAACAAAGTCTCGCAGTTTCTCCCTCCTCAAAGAGGCAGGGCATAAACGCTCTCGGATCAGAGTCCTCATCTGCTCATAACTAGTAACCTGTGCTCGCACAGATCTCCACTAGTGTTGTGCCAAATCTCTGAACAAGGTCTGCACCAGCTCAATCTGCCTATCAACTGGACATCTAATAGACTCTAGAGCTGAGTCTACATGTCCTATCCACAGCTCCACCTCTAGCCCCACTTTCCCAGTGAAAGGTGGTACTCCCATCTGATGAAAAGCCTTCAACCAAGTGTCTGGTCTAGGCCCTCTATGCTCCTCTGGAGCCCGAGCAATCTCAGCAGCAGGTACCTGTACAGCTGGTACCTGAGTAACGGTGTGGGACCTCTCAGATGGTCCCTCCTGTGCTGGCAGATCCGGGGCACGCCTACCTGCCCTGGCGGCCTCATCAACACGTCTAATATAAGCCTGAAACTCTTCTTTATCCATAGAGACACGATCAGACTCCCCGGATTGGGCTCTCTGTGGCCCCTGTCCCTCAGCTGCACTGTTCCCAGTCTCAGGAACGGCGCTCTCAGCAACCTCCTCGTGGACCTCCTCTGCTGCACGTGGCTCAGCAGCAGGAATCCTACCCCGTCCTCTACCTAGAGGGGGTCTACCTCTACCTCGTCTTGATGCAGGTAAGGCTTTAGTTTGAACCATCTACAGAAGACGTAAACCTATCTTAGAAGGCTATATATATGCCATATGTATAGATATATCACAGATCAATCACAGCAGAATATCAATATATATATATACATATATATATATATACTGTCGAGGTCTTCAGAGGGGTGATGGCTCCCGTACACGGTATCCCAAAACATTTGTACTTATTTCAAAACCAAAACCTTTTGAAAAGTCAGACCCCTTTTCGGGTTCTGTTTAGTTATCTAGAACTTTATTGCAGATTACTAGTGCCATTGTTGTCAACCTGGGCTCTGATACCAACTTTGTAATACCCCAAATCCGTAGGACTCGGAGTGCTACTGGGCTAGGATCTCACAATGGATCCTGACCCTAGCCTGACAACAATTTCCTAGATCTTACAACAAGGCACCGATAGATTAAAACAAAACATGAAACTGATATATATATATATATATATATATATATATAGATCAAAAGGTAATACAGTGTACCGCTGAGTACAAACAAACCAAACTATACATCAAAAACCCATATCCCCGATACCGCCCCAGTGTACGGAGCCCTCAGCGGATCACCCACTCTGGATCACTCTGCAGCTCTCCTATCCTGCAAAGTGTCTACAACACGGTATGAAACCGTTAGCTAACCAAACATAAATATAGGAATATGCTAGAGCACAAACACACATCAGAAAGGATAAACACTTTAGCATGTTTTCACACATTTACCCGGTTCATTATCTTTATAAAGTCCAACAATCAACTCATATATAAATATCCATATAAACATAAGTGACACGAGGAATATAAACCTCGCCTCTGGGTCCAATAACCAGCTGGAATGGTGCGTGGAACACTACCCCGTGTACCCTAAGGGAATGGGAAGTGCCTGAACCGTTTACCAGGTCTGGCCTGCCTACAGAGAACCTCCCAGACTCTCAGCGGGATGAAAGGGCAAGTTATCACGGCCCTACAATGGGCAAACAATATAGCATAGGTCGGTGACCATCATAGCACATGCTATAAACATATAACACACACACCACTCATGCACAACATCCTATAAAGGAATGGCAGCTAAGTAAGTCCCACGGACTTACCTCAACCTCGTAGTCGTCTCACTGGATCAACCTCAACTCAGTCCACTTCCAACTGGAGGATAACACGGCCTATACAAGGCATACACAGATATCAAACTCCTATCGCACAAAGGGTCACACCTAGACCCAAGGGATCCATAAGGGATCATATCCAACTCGAACGTCAAAGCCCTAACCGGCCATTCCATAACATACTCATCAACATCCGAATCCTAGCATGCTACTACCGCTCAACTAGGAAAGGAAAGGAAAGGATCTACCTAACTCTAGGTAGATCCGGGATAAGACGCACCTGCGTAAAACAAGGACGTAGGGGCGGAGCAAGCAACCGCGGGTGCGGCGGAACGTAGCCGCGGGGGCGGTGACATGGGACGTTGGCAAACGCAGGCACGCTGCTGGCACGACGCAGGCGTTGTGACACGGTAACCGCGGGGGTGGTGACTTCTGGCCGCAGGGGCGGCGACAGTGCAGAATGAAACCTCGCGGTTTCTCTTCAGCTTTTTCCGGGATCAATTCCCTTCTACTCTCTTCCAGATTCATACACAAGCATAACATACACAAATCAGCATCATCCTATGATCACACATCTAATCCTAAGCTAAGGAATGAAGAAGAACAAGAAAAGAAGAAGAAAGAATGAAGAAGCAAGGAGGTAGATGCTCACCACGGCTGTAGCTAGCTAAAGCACTGATCACCAAACACTTACTGGCTTCCAAGCACAGCAGTACTCACCATCATCAACCACCAAAGGCCACAACACATCCAAACTCAACCAAACTCTTCCAAACCAAAACAAGATCAAGAGGGAACAAGGGAGAAGCAAGAAGGACGTGAACTGGATTGGAAAGTATAAGGAAACCCTTGCTCAGCAAGGTGAAACGAAAAAGGTAAGGAAGGGTAAAGCACGGGTCAAAGAGTCAACAAAACCGGCTGCAGCCGCCGTAACCTGCAGGGGCGGATCACAGGGCCGCAGGGGCGGAAACCCGCAGGGACGGCACACGTGCCCGCGGGTGCAGCAAGACCAATCTCGGCCCAAAGCCAATCTCGGCCATGATCCGATCTCGGTCCGAAAGAAAGGGCTCTCACAAATTGTTTAATATGTCATATTTCTTAGACTTACAACTTCCAAGCTTATCATATATGTATAACTTTTATGTACAACTGCTATAGTGCTATGCGTGTTGTTAATTTATTTTTAGATAAATCCCATAATCTTATATATATTATAGGAGTAGCATTCCTTGCCACGTGTCACGCAGAAAAATATTCACTGTCACGTGTCATTTTAGCATTTAACCACAACTTACCAAAATATTAATTAAGTTTATTCATTACAAAATTATTTAACGAAATATTAAAATCAAATCTTAATTAAATTCATCCCTTCCAATCACCTTTTTTGTTACATGAGATATGTATAACAGATTAGAATCACATCCATAACAAATTTTAGCAGTATAAAAGAAAAGAAAAGAATTAATTAAATTCACTTTTAACAATTAAATGTTACGGTTTCCATCCCTTCCAATCACCTTTTTTGTTACCTGAGATTGTGTTATTTCTTAAATTAATATAACAATGAATTTAACATCATATGCTATCAATGTACTATTTCTATTAATATATGAATCTATATAATAAGGGGGGCAAATCAAAATATGAATTATTATACGGTTAGATATTTTATTAATGTATTATATAATATTATAGGTAAAGTGTACAAATATTTATTGCTTATTATCTACTCTATCTAATGATAAAAAAATAATTTATATATAATCACTTAAAGAAATATAATAACAAATAATAATTTTATCAAAATCTCGTACAAGGCACGGGTAATACACTAGTATTGTGTATTAGAACTGAAGCATTAGGAGTTGAGCCTTAGACTTACAACTTCCAAGCTTATCATACATGTATAACTGCTATGCTTGTTGTTAATTTATTTTTGGATAAAACCCATAATCTTGTGTATTGGAGCTGAAGCATTAGGAGTTGAGCTATAAATGAATTTTCGAACTCGTTTTACTTAAACAAGATTAATATATACACTTGTTCCTTTGATAAAACAACAACAACAAACAACGTTTGTAACAAAATGAGCAAATAAATACTACAATATTTGGGTATTTTGTTCTATAGGCATTTGAATAAATCTATAAGGGACAACATTTGCTATCCACGTATGCTAAATCCTATACATGGGTATTGAGTTTGAAAGGAATTGCAAGGAATCCAATGAAACATTGGAACTTGATTAACATCTTTAAATAGTTTAACTTCTGCATTGCATATCCATAATAATTTTACGTGTATCTTCTAGGTAAGTTTGATTTGCATCTATATCTTCACTAATTATCTTCTTTTTATTCCCATTAAGATAAGTGATAAGTGATAACATTGTTGCATGCTCGTCTTATCTCCAAACTCGTGATGATCGAACCTACTTTTGTTTAGTTATATAACTTGGTTTTGTTAATCTTGCAATATTTAATTCCTTTAGAAAAAGTACAAATATATTAGAATGGATAGATATATACAAAGCTCAGCCTATATTCTTGGCTAATTTGTTACTAGTGTAATACCCGCACATTGTGCGGGATTAAATTTTAATATGTATACATTATTATAAAGAATTTAATATATAAAGATGCGGAAAATGAAATCACTTATTTATTATACTTTTCAAGTGTATTTCTTGTAGCATACAATCAATCCCGGTAAACGATGTTGTGATATGATTATATGAGTGATATTACGTTTGTTTTATTATTTTTTTTATAATTTTTTGTTTGTAAATGTTAATCAATATTTTAATCTTTTTTTCATTTTTTTTTCATATTATATTTAATTGTTTTAGCGAACGTTTTTTTTAATATCTGATTAACAAAATAATGAGGTTAAATTACACATATAAATTTTTGACCGATAATATGTAAAGGACTAAATAATAATAATAATAATAATAATAATAATAATAATAATAATAATAATAAATTTAATTTTTATTAAAAAAAATCCGATTATGTAAACCCATTTTTTAATAATCTAGATAAATAACTTTTAAAAAGATTTTGTTAGGCTTTGATAATAATTTATATTAACAACTTAAAATAATTAACTTTTTAAAATATTTTTTATGCTGCGTTAAATCTGGTGGTGACACGTGGCAAAGAAGGGCTCTCCTTTAATACATACTAGTGTATAACCCGCACCTTGTGCGGAATTGAATTTTAAAAAATTGTAAATATTTATACATTATTATAAATATTTTGAAAGATGAGGAGGTGAAAAATGAAACTACATTTATTATTATACTAAGAATTAATTTATTAAATTAAAAAAAGCGATCAAGATATGTTTTTAGTTATATAATAAATATTGTTTTAACAATTATGTCTATATGTAAATATATATATATATATATATATATATATATATATATATATATATATATTAAAAAATAAAATAATTATAAAATAATTATAAAAAAAAAATTTAAATGAATGTTTTTAGATTGAACAAATTTACCATCAAGATATGTTAAGATTTTGTTTTATCTATTGGTGTTAATATTTATTTTACATTAAAATACTAAGGAATTGCAACTCATATTTTAGGAATTACACTTTTAATTAATTAATTTGATAATTTTAAGTATAATCCCGTAAATGACTAAGGAATTGCTATTTATATACTTGAATTAAAGGTACAAATTAAAAATCTTAGATTTGCTTTCAACAAACAAAACTGAATCCCTTAAAAATAGTTGTTATTTAAAAATTAACGTAATTTAAAATAATAACTATTTAGTAAATTAAAAGTATAGATTAAAAGTGGCGGATTTTCTAAAGCAATTTTTAACTATTTTTTTTTTGGCGGACGAAAAATTCTGGCGGCGACACATGACAATAAGTGCGTCCGCTTTAATATATACTAGTGTATTACCCGTGCAGTGCACAGGGCGTGATTTAATATTTATTCTAAACATTTGAATAAAAATTATTTTCTTTAGAGTATAATATTATTTATTCACTATAAATTTAACTATATTTTATTATATATATAATACAATAACAATTTCAAGTTATATTTATATAATATAAAAC
The DNA here is from genome assembly GCA_002319775.1 of Fagopyrum tataricum. NCBI lineage: Eukaryota > Viridiplantae > Streptophyta > Magnoliopsida > Caryophyllales > Polygonaceae > Fagopyrum > Fagopyrum tataricum. The sequence goes on along the minus strand of CM008284.1, from coordinate 41,010,925 downwards.
AAATCTTGTTCAAAATTATAATAATAATAATAATATAATTAGTGCAGATTATCCTCAAAAGAAGCTTGTTTAAGAAGATTTGTAAATTAAAATCGGTGATAAGATTGGAATTATCAAATTTTATTTTCGGATTTACAAATTATTAAGATTTGAATTTGTAAATATCAAAATTATTGATTTTTAAAATCCAGATTTTATTTACGGATTAAAAAATTATTAAGATTTAAATTTGTAAATATCAAAATTATTGATTTTTAAAAGTAGCAATTTAAAATATTTTGGGAGCTGCATGAATTGTGGCGTTGACACGTGGTAAAGAAGGACTCTCCTTTAATACTTATATAAGATATAAGATATAAGATATAAATTACAGTAAAAATATAATTGTCAAATTTTAATTTAATTTGGTTGATTAATAGATATAAATTGAAACTAATCTAAACTAAACATGTTTATTTAAACAATAAATTTGTAGGCTAGATGGTTGATTAAGTTTGTTAAGATTTATGTGATATTGTTATGATTTTTGGTTATCTAAATTTATTTTAAAGTAATTTTTTAATTATTTAATAATTCAAATCTAATTATATGTTGATTGAAAATTATTAAGATTAACAATACATCTAAAATTAAAAAAAAATCATTCATAAAATAGTTTATATTATATTTAATAAACTCAACACTTTTAAATTTAATTGATCAAATTAATATTAGATAAGCTTCTAAATTCTCCCATGTTAATTTCCATTTAATTAAAAAAAAAATAAAGTAAACCGGTCAAATCTTCTAAAAACTATTAATTAGAAAATTATAAAATTAGTTTAGATTTATATTAATTTAAATAAATCCGAAGCATTTAAAACAACAATAAATAAATTTTATTATAGTGCATAAAAGTACGTTTTTTAAAAAATTTTGCTATACAACTTTTTCTTTAAATATCAATTCAATGAAAATAAACTAATATATTTTGAATGAAAAATTTAGATAAATTTAGATGATATCATCTGAAGAATATATAAATTAAAATAAATATAATGATTAATAAATAATTAAAAAAAGTGGGTTCAAGAAAAAGAATTTAACAAAGAATAATAAATTATTAATAATGAAAATTTTGTGTTATCCTATATGATTTTAATATAATATATATATAATTTATAACTTATTTCTTTAGTGAATACATGCAATATATTTTTGTTAAGTAGTCAACAAACCTTTTTTTAATTAATTAATTTGACAATTGGATAATCATTTTGTTGTAAATTATTTTGGATTATTATATATAAATTATGTAATTAATTTTTGTTAAGTAGTCAACAAAACTTTTTTTAATCCGAAATTAAAAAAAATGATTTGAATTACTTAATTATATTTTTCTTGACGTTGAATCTGGAGGCGACACGTGGCAGTAGAGGCCTGTAAAATTTCCGTTGGACTGAGAAAAATCCTAGGAACGACACGTGGCAATAGAGACCTCCGCTTTAATATATACTAGTATATTACCCGCACCTTGTGCGGGTAGAGTTTTAAAATACGTGATAATAAATGTCTCTTCTTTAATATGTATAATGTTAGTTTGATACATTATAAATCCTTACTAAAATACAGAATATTATAAAAATTGATCTTTTATATTAAAATCAAGGTGCGGATATTACAATCGGTAATTAAATATTTGGATTGAGCTTTGAATATTCATGCGGATGTTGCATAGTATATTAATATGTTATATACTAATTAATGTCGATTATAAATGAGTATATTAGTTTCATTTTATAATAATTTTATGGTATTATTAAGTTAAAGTAAGATCAATATTATTAGCTATTCATTAAGATACCAAAACATGTAATGTAATAGTACTTTTATTCATAAATAGAATACGGGTGTAATTGAAATAATAAGCACAACAAAAATGATAAAGTTGGAAATAAAATGACATAACTAAATGTAAAAATATCCTTATCATTGCCTTGAATTTTAATAGTTACGTATTTAAACAATTTGTGTGCTATTGCTCCAGAATTCAATAACTTTTATGTGGTCTTCTTCAATCAAATCAAATCCATCATAATGGGTATTGCAATGCCTACAAAGGAAACAACATAGTTAAAATAAAATAAACTAATGGAATATTTAGCATAGTGTATATAACCGGTCCTAGAATGATGCTCAATAACTTTTGGGAAATTAGCATATCTTGGACATGGAAGGAATTGTGGCTACTGGAATACTGGAATGATGCTCAATAACTTTGATGAAACATATATAGGAGATGTAATTAATAATAAAAAAGCTTGTTATGAAAGCTTAAGTTAGAGTTTAAAATTTGTAATAAAAGCTTTTCCGTATTGAATTATTTGTTGAAAATTAATTATAACCGTATAAAAAATATTAATGTGTCACATGACAAATATCTTCTTTTTTAAAAAATAGTTGAAGATCAAATAACTTTAATTACAAATTCCAAAGGAAAAAACAATAAAGATAAAAATTTTGTTTTGAAATTGGATTTTCAAAAATTCTTATTAAAATTTTTTTGGGAGGCTGCGAAATTTTTTAGCATAAATATTTAAAATGATTTCATAGATATGTTGCTAAAATAATAAATAAAAATAAAATATGAATTGTAATAAGATTTGTTGCATAATTATCTCATTGAATAAAAAAAAATTAAATTGCGGAAATTTAGAAAATTTGTTGAGATCAAAATTAGCGATTTTTTTTGTACTTTGATATTTTTGTTTTCATTTTGTTCTTTTAATTATCACGTAATTAATTAATATGACTTGTTTATTAAGTTATTATAATGTTATTGCAAGGAAATAAATGTTAAGTACTTTTTAGCTTATGATAAAAAATAAATGATACATCGTTAAAGTTTGGTATGATCTCATTAGGGTTTGATAAGTTTTTAGATCTTGGTACAATCTTACTGGATAAAAATTAATAAATTTATTTATTTATTGGATCTTGGTACCCACTGTGAGTTTTGTAATGCTATTAAGAATTTATGCCAGAATAATAGTTAAACAAATATGGTTGATAAAACTTTCGCTTTATATTTTATGACATCTAGATAAGTTCTAACGTTAACCCATAGGATTATAAAGCAAAGTCAACAAAATCAATAAAAATCAAAATTGAAAATAAATATAAATTTCCTTCATCTTTGAGAATTCCATGCCATCTCAATAGTGACTCACAACTCATTTGTAGAGAGGTGCAATCAAGATTAAGAAAAATATGAGTCCCTCAAGAAAAAATTTTGAATATCAAACGAAAGATTGAAAGATGGGTCTCTAAAAAAATATATAAAGTAACGATTCGTGAGTCGTGATAATAAATAAAACATCGGGATATAAAACAATAGAAGTGCCGAAAAAGTTTCAAACTATACCTTCAAACTATACCAAAGGTTTTGACGAAGAGAGTAGAGGATATGCTTGTCACTAATCTTAGCAACATTGCATTTGGAATTCTTTTTGTTGGCAATTGAACATAAAATAGTAGCCCTGGGTGTAATCTGACACTAAACTAACCCCTGCGATCAAAGAAAAACATGAGATCCAACTACACAATGCACCTCGGAGATGACACCACAAAGTTATGAATTTTTTTTCCCTCTATCGTACTTGAATTTATAGTAAAATTTAGACCAAAATAATATAATATTTAATTCTAAATAAAAATATAAAGAGATAAAAGATTACAATTTTTAAGAGATATGTATCGTAACAATCCCAACGTAACAATCTCAACTGAAAGCTATAAAATTTAAACAACAAAATGAAATATGATATTTTCACAATGTCACGGAAAATAGTTTAAAATTTTAAAATTAGGCAAGAAAAAATAGTGATTAAGTGGCGTGATTAAGATGATTTTTAAGTACGTAATGAACTTTTTGAAAACCATGCTTTATATTTGACATTATTTTTTTAATTGACACAGCTGACAACTATTTTTTTCAAATGAAATCCTATTTTAGAAATTAAAAAGGCTGAAATTAAAAAGTTCGTTAAAAAGGCTGAAATTTGAAAAAAAAATTTATAAAAATTTTTTGGATTGCAAGTGAGTGTTTAGAAATTAAAATTTTAATTAATTAATTTGACAATTGGATAATCATTTTGTTGTAAATTATTTTGAATTATTATATATAAATTACGTAATTAATTTTTGTTAAGTAATCAACAAACCTTTTTTTAATCCGAAATTAAAAATAATGATTTGAATTACTTAATTATATTTTTCTTGACGTTAAATCTGGAGGCGACACGTGGCAGTAGAGACATGTAAAATTTCCGTTGGGTTGAGAAAAATCCTAGGAACGACACGTGACAAATAGAGGCCTCTGCTTTAATATATATAAGATAAGATAAGATAAGATATGTGATGAGTTATTCAGATTTAGCTCATAAAAAGTTTGACTCGAGTTCGTTTATTTTTTAAATGTATATAAACATATTTACAAGTATACAAATTTAGGCTCGGTTTAGACTTGACCCGTTTATAAACAAGTCGAGTTTGAGCGTGTCAATCATCGGCTTGTTCGGATAAATAACACTATACAAACGCTATATTAGGCGATCTACCCGGGCTTGGCTTGAACTTGACTTTTAAAAGCTCGGCTCAAGCTCGTTCATTTTCTAAGCAAACCCAATATAAACACAAATTTTCACTCGTTTAAAACTTAAGCTCGAACCGTTTATAAATTATCTGAACAAAAACATGTCAATGTTCAAATCGTTGGGCTCATATAACACCCATATATGCATGTATTAACCCAACAAATACGTTTCAAAAGTAGGTAAGCAAATAAAAAAAATGTATATGAATAAGGTCATATAACTATATCAATTCTATCATATGAATGTATACGAGCAAACTACATACAGTGCATAATAGACCTAATTAATCCCGGATATATTTTTGACCAAAAAGTCAAGGCCATTTATCCAGGTTGGTTTCGGATCAAACTGGATGTCGTATTGAGGCTCTTGTCAAAACCCGTTCAATAGTCCGGGTCAGATATTCATATTAATAATACTAATTATGAGGCATGAACAAAATAATACAAACTTTAAAAATTACTAGATGGTATACAAATTATTTCACATTTAACCAATACTGATAGGGAGTGAAAATATAGCCAATTTTATTACAAAAAACCGCTCCTAATTTTATAAATCACACAAAATTACCCTTATATCATATTTTCTTTCAAATACCACCCATATTATTATTATTCTTGTACATATGAATTATGTAATAAAAATTAGTTATCACTTTATTCTTAAATATTTTATATCATTTATTTAAAATATAATTATAAGAATAATTGAGAAGTTTTTAAATTTTAAAAAAATAAAAAATTGGTTAAAAGACCCCCTCTTTGTGACATTTTCATGAAATTTTGGTAAAAAAAAAAGATTGATTTTTGAATTTTTAAATTTAAAACATGAAATGGATATATTTTTCCACAAAGTTACGTTAAGTATATTAATTTTAAATTACAAAAATTTTTACATTCTTTCATTAAATTTTTTTACCCACAAACATGTATTATTTTCCATCAAACTAATCATAAAACAATAATGACATCAAACACGAGTCTATTAACCAAAATTTTATTTATTGATTATTTATCTTAGATTTTAAGAATAAAATGATGACTAACTTTATTACATAATTCGTTAAGTATACAAAAAAAATAACATGGGTGACTTTTGAAAGAAATTAAAATTTAGGAGTCATTTTGTGTGATTTTATAAAATAAATTTAGCCACAATTTCACTTCGTATCAAAACTAGTTTAATGTGAAATAGTTTGTATATCAAAATAGTAACTTTTAAAGTTTGTATTATTTTTTATTTATACCTCATATTTAGTATTATTTTTGATTATTTTTTTAAAATATTAATACAAAATTTTATATATATATATATATATATATATATATTATGTAACTATTAAACATTTTATAATAATACATTTAATACGTATATATATTTCGGACAAGCCACCCTTTCAAGCTTTTCGGCTTGATCAAATCCGGTCGATTGGGTAGACAAGCCATACTTCACCTTGATCACATCCATATCTGTCAATTTTTCCGGATCGATAAGCAATTCGTGCTATCCGAACGTGATCAGGTTTATATTATACTCTAACACGTGAAAATGAAGAAGGGGAGCAGGGGTGGGTCAGAAATATGTTAGCTCCCAAGAACTGTGTCACCAACTCACCATATCAAGATTCTTCACAGCGGTAAATTTACCTCTCAATCTCAAATTTAACCCCATTTCATTAGAGAAGACAAAATTTTCACATAGAAAGAGAGTAATGGTAAGTTTTTTTTCTCTCATTAAACGGTCAATTTTACTGATTCTTGGAGGTCCCATTTAACAGGCCCTACCATCTCCATGTGACACCACTAAGGACATAGTTTCTATTTAAACAGTTTCCCTTTTCCATAAAGGGTTCCTCAACTACTGCTGAAACTATTATCTTGTCTTTTTTTCCTTACCATTTGCATTTACATTTACATTTACATTCTCCTTTCTTAGTTTAGATACACGTGAATTTTAAATTTTAAATTTTATATTTCAAGTACATTTTGATGCACTAACTTGTATTAAATACTTTACAAGATATATTAGGCTCTCAAAATTGCATCAAGTAACCTCACCTTAAAGGTTGGTTGTAGAAAATAGCCTGATTTTTTTATAAATAAAAACGTTCCTCAACGTTAAAGTTGATACGGATCGTAACCACTAATAGTGAATCATAAATGAGAATAATGTGACTATCATTGTTAAAGAAAGATATTAGATTAGCAATCGCATAGATCCGGTTGTTTTCACAACTTCAAAAGTTGAGAAATTTCGAACTTTTTTGACGATGTTGACGGATTTTTCAGTTTTTATATAATAACCTTGAGTTTTAAAAAAATTGAAATATACCCTTTTTACATTCATAAGTTAATATTCTAAATAATATTTTTTATATTATTAGTTATTAATAGTCGGTATATATGTCTAGATAGTTTTCTGGAAGGATGATAAAATTATAGAAGAGTATATCCGAAAAATTACAAAGTTGAGACACCATCCAAAAACTGGAATTATTTTTGAGATAAAAAATCTGAAGTACTGACCAAGATTTTGAATAAAATTTTAATATAGTTTAAGCAAATCCTAAAGATGGGATTAATGCATGCATAATACTAAAAAAAAAAAAAAGTAATGTAAATTAAAGCAAAAAAGACATTATCAAAGGGATGAGATTGAGGGAAGATCCAGAAAGCACCAAAAGGTAAAGATGGGTAGCTAGTCAAAAACATTGTTTTGTCTTCCATGTTTGGAACCTTATATGTCTTCTTTCTTGTACCTCTAAAACCCTCTCTCATTGAGATATCAAAGGGTCCCAAACACAAAACCCTTATTTCCACCTTATTCTCATTCCTCCAAAAACTCCAATCCACTTAAGAAGCTCCTTTTTGCCTTTAGATACAGAGTCTAATTTCTTTCTCATTTTGGTTGAGGTTTAATCGTAAAAGTACCCCATATATATATATATGTTATATATAATGGGTGGTGCATTGAAGTGGTCCATGGTAGAGAAGCCGGAGAATAGTGAGTTTCCGCCATTAGTGGAGCCTCCACCGGAGATTGTAGCCTTGAACACCAGCCGCTACACCCACCGTTCGATCGAGACGTTGGTGGTTGTGCTGGCGGTGATCACAATCGTGGCGGTGGTCGCCGGTATTATAGCTAGGGTTTGTGGTGGACGTCACCATGGAGAGAATGATATTGAAGGATGGGTGGAAAGACGATGCCGGAGTTGCATCGACGGTGGACTTCCACCACCGCCGGCAGAAGAACCGAAACCAACAAGTGAAGCAAACAAGTGATCATCAAGGAAAAAATAAAGAGAAAAAGCATGTTTTGTGGTATGATTAGTTTGATAGATGTGGATGCTCTTCTTCTATTGCTATAGGCCTGTAGCAGCTTTATTTTTAAATTTTGTTTTTCTTTTTATTCCTTTTTGGTCTTGTCATCTTACTGTTTGTTCTGTAATATGGGATCTGGATTTTGAAATGGGTATCATTCTTTTAGAATCTAACCGTTGTCAATACATTTGATTACCCTTTGTTTATGGCAGAATTTGCAAAAACCCTTTTGACCTAATGATCTGAAGACGAACCACTCAAAAAAAGTGGGAACAAAGAGGTTTTATGGAGCCCTGTTTAACATCGACTTTTCCGAAATAAGTGAGGGACAGTTTGGAGTGAGAGTTTATCAACCTTAAAAGACTTATGACAAAAACATATATAGTTATAAAACGAGTATTTGAGCGTCTAGAATTATGTAAGTTCAGAAGTTTATGCTAGTTTCCAGATACTTAGTTTTCTTATTTCGTATGCTACATGGACAAAACTTATGAAGATCATCGTAGCATGTAGCTCATCTAATGATAAATTATAAATATAACTCTAAAAAATTTATACTTATATTTAAATATAAAGTAGACTCTATTTTAATGATTTTCAACTTCGATAAGTTTGTATTTTTCAAATGTTCAATTAGTTATTTCGCTACTAATAAGTTCGTTCAATCATTTACTTATTTCAAACGCACCGTTAATATATACTCATAGAAAGTAACACAATTAAGACGTATGTCATATAATGGGACTTTCAATTAAGACTTTAGTAATCAATACACTTATGGAATAGTCGCTATAGATTACACAGTTACTTTGTACCTGAAACTTTACCCCCACACAATAGCCAAAATAAATTGGAGCTTGTATCTTATATTTTCGATTACAAAACATGGCTCCACTCACTATAGTAGTAGGTTCATAAGAACAAAACTTTACCAGCAATGAAATGCTTACCAATACAAGTACAAACAATGTTGCAACAAGAACCAAAAGCTTATTGGAACTTTTCAGTTCAAATTTTGAGTATAAACAAAAGAAGAGATGATGACAGATGTGAACAAAATTTATCTGCCCAAAGAAAATGATATCTCCAGAGACAATAATTTATTGTTTTTTTCTGTAACTTTTTCATGACACAATGGAGTTGATCAGCTTTACTTCAGCATAATCCTCTTACAACAGATACATAAAGTCCAGGGAGGGGAAACACAGAACAAAACGATCCAATAAATCAAAAAATCGAAACCGAAAATATAATTACTCTTTTGATATAGAGAAGCAAATATGGGGAAGTGACACAATTGAACTATCCTCTATACTACTACACAATCTAAGCAATAAGTTCATCTTTTGTAAACATGTTGAGAGCCAGTACCTTCAGTGAATCCATGGTTCCTAGCAATTTATTCCACATTGTGTGACATCAGGGCCGGTCACTCGTGTAGTGAAAGGATCAATTCGAACCCACAACAAGGAGAAAATAGAAGCGAGAAGAATTGACCAAACGACGACAATTGTAGGAGTTCTGTTCTGTCGTCCCATGAGACCTTTGAGGAAAGGATAAAGATGAACAATCACCCAAAACGCGAAAAACAGTTTACCAAAGAGGGGACCCCATGATTGGTAGCCACTGTTGATTGCATATGAGACACCGGCCACTACTCCAACGAGGTTGATTATGAGAAGGGTTGTTGGTGGAATGAGCAAAGTAGTCCATTTGAACAGGTAGAGCTCAGCAAAATCACCATCCTCGTCGGATGCTTTTGATGTAACAGTGAAATTGGTATCTATACCAGCAAGGACCTTTAATAAACCCTGGAAGACGGCGAATAAATGAGCAGATACACCTCCAATAACCCAAAACTGCTCATTTCTCCACCATTCGTCAATCCCAACACCACTCCATCGCATTTCTAAGATACCCGTGGCGAAGATGGAAAGAAAGAGAGACAGAAACCATATGCTAGCAATATTACTAATCTGCAAGGAAGAAAAAAAGCCTTTAAGAAACTGGTTGCAAAATAGACTGCAATAGAGAGGGTGTACAAGAAAAAATCAGGCATAAATACACTGCTTTTAAGTTAGACAAACAAAATCAAAACCTAAGAAATTCTCAGTCCCATTAACCAAACCATCTTTCTAAAAATGTTCGGTTAACCAAAAGAATATCAGTTCTTTGGTTTCGGACACCCTAGACATAAGTAATAATAAGTAATAAAATCTCAGTAGAATAACAAATTTTCATACCTGGGGAATGATGAACTTTCCAGTCAGCAGACAGATGGCCGGCAATGTACAATAGGCAACAAGAGGAATGGAAGTGAGTGGGTAGATTGTGGTGTTGACGTAAGCAAATCTCTCGAGCCATTTCAGGCGTCCACCATAACCATACCATAATGGGCAATGGCGACTGAAAAGAATTTCAACTGAACCCAATGCCCACCGAAGGACTTGGTTTAGACGATCAGACAGATTGATTGGAGCTGATCCCTTGAAAGCCGGGCGCTTTGGCATACAATAGATTGATCTCCATCCACGAGCATGCATTTTAAACCCTGTTAGAATATCCTCTGTAACAGAACCATAAATCCATCCAATCTGCACCAAAATGATCATGGATGTACTTTTTTAGGCTACCATATCAATGTAACTACAATATCGTACAAAGGATAGATGAATTGTAAGATAATAGAATTTAAAATGTAAGATGCTATCAGAAAAAAGAAGAAACGTACTTCACTTCCCCATTCTGACTTGTCTTCATAGCCACAGCTAATAACATGAATAGCTTCTTTAAGAAGGGTTTCAGGATCAGCAGACTGTGGTACACCTCCATTTTCCATGAGAGTAGACGCAACAAATACTTCAGATTGACCAAATCTTTTCTCTAGGTTTATTTGAGACATGAGCAATGCCTTGTCATCATCAAACTCAGCACCTGTTAACAAAAACAAGATTATAAAATATAAAGAGACTTTTTTTTAAAAGATGGTGAAAATTTACGAAAACACAGAAATATGAATGGTATTCCATATTAATTACTGCATAAGTAACCCATTTTATGTAACAAGGTGCAACAGGGATTCAAAATACCTTCGATTCCTTCCTCAATGTCTTCCAGATTGAACACTGGTACAGTGGGATCCGTGTGCTGCTTTGATTTCTTCTTGTCCTTTTTGCTTGATTTACTCTTCCGTGATCCGCCAAAGCACGAAGAAAGGAAATTAGCTTTCTTAGGCTTTGGTTTGTGGGGAGGTTCATAACCGTATAAGGCAGTTCTGTTGAAGACACAACCAGTTCCCACATAAACTGGACCTTGTACACCATCCAATCCTCTTAAATTAATCTAAGTTTCAAAAAAAATTACAAAAGATTAGCACAAGGAGAGATGACAATATTGAAAACTAATTCAGACATTGATAGTCAAAGGCCTTATTTACACCTGATCACGGATGTATAAACAATTTGAGCAATCAGAAAAACAAAATCCAAAAGTGTGTTAAAAAGAACTTACATCAAAGAAGACAGTGTTACGATTAGCATATCGATCATTTGTATCAATTCCATCGAATCTTTGAGGGAACTGAACATAGCAGACATATTTGCCAAGATTTGGATCCATCATGAAGCACATTGCCTCACGCAAAGCCTTACTGTTGTTAATGTAGTGATCACAATCAAGATTCAACATGAAAGGCCCATTTGTTAGGACTGCTGACACACGGACCTGTAAATGAACAAGATAAAGAAGGTAAGACAATGCATTTCCAAAAGATTGAAACAACTTTAAAAAAAAGTAAATGATACATACAAGAGCATTCATAGCACCAGCTTTCTTATGATGCTGAAACCCAAGGCGCTTTTCACGAGAAACATAGACCAAACGTGGAAGTTCATTTCCATCAGTATCAAGTCCTCCACTCTGGCCTAAAAATATCTGCCAATCATGCAACCGTACATTAGTGCAGTTCAGGAGGCAGGCTAAAAAATAACTAATCTTCAGCTATTATGATTCCCTTGCTGTATGTTAAATTCTCAATAGTATGTACAAAATATGGAACTGTAACACGTCCATATCATTTTTTTCATTTCAAGGACACATGGAGATGGAGTTTTAAATGCACAAACCTGGATCATTCCTGGATGGTCCCGAGTATTATTTCCAGGCCATGGTGTTCCATCCTGCATCACCCAACCTTCATCTGGGACCTTTTGTGCCTTTGCAACAAGGCCATTGACGCGAATTTTAAACTCTTCATATTCTCTCTGTGAAAATATTAACAGTATATTTAACACCCAAAAACAAACACATCCCATGAATTTAGCGACGGAAGGGGTGGAAATCACATACTTTCATGGCTCTCCGATCTTTGACGAAGGATGGCTGAACCTTATCTTTTAGATAGTCTATCTTGGCTGCAAAGTACCATTCTGGAGCTCGTGGCTCAATGTTATATTTTTTGCAGAAAGGAACCCATTTCTTAGCAAATTCTGCAGTTTCTGATAGAGATTCAAATGAGAGCATAGCAGCTCCATCATCAGAGACATAACATGAAACCTTATCCACTGGATAGTCAACAGCAAGAATCGATAAGACCGTATTGGCAGTGACTAGTGGAGGTTCCTTCAAAGGGTCAACAGTACTGACAAAGATGTCAACTGCTGCCAATTGTGAAGGCTCCCCCTCCCTATCATACCTGTAAAAAGAAGAATGTGACAAGGTCAAAGTTTGTCTCATGATTTATAGAGAGCCAGGCAATTGAAGAGCAATGATTCATTAGACATAAAATTACCTAAGAGCCAGCCTGTCCAGATATGTCTCACGATTTATAGGAAGCCATTTGGGAAACTGATCCAAAATCCATGATACTGCAAACCATATCTCACAAATGACAGATACTAACCACAAGCCAATGGCATCAGGGACAGGATTTGTTATACGGTAGTGCAGGAATATGCAGAGAACAACAAGCCGTAAAACAATGACCATCCTATATGGATTGATCCTCGATGACGGAATGGGAACCTTCCTTGAGAGGGGCTGGCGTGTCTCATCATTTCTGAATTTAACAAAGCAAACAAATAAGGGTTACAAATGGATACCTAAATGATAAACATGGAGTTCCATATCTTTGAGTTTAAAAATGCATCCGTCATCTCAGAGCTCCAACTATTTGCACTATATTAAATGTTTCAATCTTCAAACAAAAGTATCCTTCATCTGACCCAGCATGTAAGATATATAAAAAGGCTTTAAGTAGACATCAAACATCCCAACATCGATACATGAGCTCTCTACACCTTCCACTCTAACTTCCACTCCCAAAGAAAAAAGAAACAGAAGGATCAGAGTTGGAGCACTTACAATAGAGAATCATCCACAATCACATCAGTGCTGGCATCAATATCAGTGGTGAACCTTGCTTCAGAACCACCAAACCTTCCTTCAGAAGGTGCATGACTAACACTAGGACGCCCTGTACTTTTATCCTGCTTCACCTTCCAACCATCGACTCTTTCTTTCCAGGCTATGTTTCCGATTCCTGGGGAAGGAAACTCCCTAGAATTCCTGATATTACCTGCAAAAGTATAAATATACGTTAAAATGCTTGAAGGTATCCATATCAGAAAGGAGTAGCTCTTAACAAACTGCATGAGGAATGAAATGCCAATGGAGATGATCACCTCCAATAATTGCAGGAGATGCCATTGAAATATGCTCAGGGGATGCAGCAGATAAGTCTCCGGAAACCACACTTCCACTTGCAAGCCGAGGTATATGGTTCAACGAGACTTCTTTATCATAGACTGGAGCTCCAACATCTTCTGTTTGTCCATGGTTCATATGCCAGCCCAACATCCCGCGCTTCTCCTTCTGGTTCTGATTTCCCAGTGGATAATTAGTGTCACTTAGTCCGTCATCCATATCTGAGTCTTCCACTTTGTCACCAAGAATGGGAGGGCTCCCTAACAATGTCAGACAACCAGGAGATTATTAAAGCTCTTGATATATGTCATTAATGAGAAGAACTCCGTGCGTTATAATGTAAAAGTATCCTAACCCTTATGCCTTTTGTATTTGGTCTTGCACTGTGGACATGACTGGTTCCCATCTTTCCTCTCATATTCGTAACAGGGACGGCAAACAGGAAAGGCGCACACATCACAAGCCACAAATGGATCGCCATCAGCGTTTGTTCCTATACTGTCACTACAAATTTGACAGATCTGTCCGCTGGAATGTTTTGCCGGGTTCAGCTAGATCATACAACGATAAGTTTTAGATTTGGAAGAGATTCACTATATCAATGAAACTAAATTAGCACGAAAACCTTTCAGATGTAATTCTATAATTCAGGAAGTACGTATACAAGCATGAATTGTTCATCAGGATTGATGGCCGTGTTTGGTTACTCTTGAGAGATTCAGATTCATCCTAAACTTCGACGAACTTCAGGATCTTACAGAAATTAATCAAAATCGCCCAAACCTTAAAATTAGTAAGTAGTTATAACTAGCTTCTGATTCCATATCAACGTCACGTTAGTTATCGGACTCTATGAAGTAAAATTGAAGATTAGCCGAAATCGTACAAACCTAATAAAGACAGCTACAAACAGAAGCAAATCCAACTGATCCAATCAGTGAGACACACACAAGTAGGATAAGTGGAACTAAAAATCAATCGAATGAACAAATGAATCAGCCAAGTAAAGAGAAGTTGGTACACTAACCCCGGGATGTTCGTTATCCATAGTTCTTCAATCCCTAACAATGCAAATGAGAAAGATCTGGCGACCGATTGAGGGAATTCGATCTCCTTGTACGTCTATGGAATTCACTCCATTAAAGATCGGATCGAGAAACCAAATGGAGAAAAGAGGATATTAATAAACCGAAAGTGAAAGCAAAGGTAGATGGCGCTTTCAAGAGCTAACAACCGTCGGTGAAAGACGAAATAGGCAAACAATGATAGGAGAGATAGAGAGATAGAGAGAGAGATAAACAATGAAAATGTGATGTAGAAGGAAGCTATCACTCAGAAGAAGAAGCCAGTGTGTATCGCCGACAGAGAGAGAACAGCGAAATGGATCTACCGCGCGTTCTCTCTCTAGGTGCAGTTACTCGCTGATGGACTTTAAAGGAGAGCCGTTGGATTGGGTAAACGTCAACGCGATTAACGTATTAACGGTGAGATTGCGATGTTTTACCCTTTTCATGGTTGTTTGTAATGTGCTGAGCTGGAAGGGTTTTCGTCGGTGCAACTTCATGTTGCAGCCCCCATGGGACCCATATTGGTAATTTCCAGTTCATTTTTTTATTTATGAGGAATAATCAATTCAACTATTCATTGTTTTTATTTGGGTTTGGTTTGGTTATTTTAAAGAATTAGATGGGATTTTTGTCACAATATACTTAATTAAATTGATTTGTGGGGGGTTTTAGGCTGTTTAAAATATTTTGCAATCTGTGTAATTTGCATGTTTTGATCATTTGATTGACAACTTTTAATTAAAAATAGGTGACCTAATAATTTTGTTCTCGCCTTCGAAAGGAAAATTTAGTTTTTGTTATAAGGCAGCCTAAGTTAAGATTAGCTATAAATTTCACCCTTAAGCTAAGAGCCTACTGGGGGATCGAGGTTTTTTATGAGGTTATTTTGAGAACGCGAATAAATTTATAAGTTTTTAAAGGTATTTTTATCTAATTAACCGTATATTATTAAATTATTCGACATTATAGATAACATAATCTCAATGAACACCAAAAAAAACCCAACAGGTTACATAAAATTTAGATTAAAGAAATATGATTATATTTTATCCAAGTTTTATATCGAATTTTTAATTTATTTCCCAAAAAACTTCCATTATAAAAAATAAAGTTATATTTAATTATTTTTATTTACTTTTGGTACGATCTGTCTTTGGAGACTGTTATTTTTCAGGTAGCAGAAACTTCTCACGGTAAAACTTCATTTATTACCATACATAATTTTCTCCTTATATTACATCATAACATCAAACGAGAAAGTAACATAGACTTCTAAAGAAATAAGAAAAGAAATAGATAGTAACATAGGCCCTAAACACTCTAGTCTCTCCCTCTCTCAATTAGGCAGGAAAACATAACAAATTCATAGCATCAGTACATCACCAACTAGGCAATTGTAACGAATGGATGATACAATCACTTCATTTCTTCTAACTAATTAGCCTGAAACCTGAATCTCAACCGGCCATCTATACATCTCTTCTTCTGGTACAGGGAGGTTCAGAGTAACAAGGCCACTGTCCGAGTTATACTCGAATTCAGTATCCGAACCACCAACACTGCACTTGAGCGGGCGCTGAGTAATGTAAGCTCCAAAGCGTCCACAGCCTCTCACTTTCAGAGTAATGGTGGCTTGTTCGGACTCTGCCTTAATAACATCGTATTCATCCACTGCACCGCTAGAGTTGTACATATCAAGTAGACCAATTGGCGCAAATGAGACATTGCTCGTTATCACCTGCATTTATCATGTTGTTATTTGTTATTAATGTTTTATGTGTTGTTGATTATAACTTATATGTAGTAAGCTGGATTAGTTACCTTGATAGGACAAAAATGGTAGAGTTCATATTCAAGAACTTTGAGTGTTACTGGCAAAGAAGCTCCTTTTGGAAGCCTTACTAACTTGCTTGCTCGGTGCATATAAACAGCTGTTTCTCCGGTCCAGTTTGGTCCGGAGATTTGAGAGATACCCTCAACATCTGTAGCACGGACGGATCCAGATAATGTTCCAGGAGACTCATCGTGTATGCGGTTCTTCTTGGTTATCTTACACCAACCAGCACCCTGGCAATTGAAGACACCAACCACACCACTGCACTTGTTCATGTTCCAAATCTTGAGCAGGGTGATTCCGTCTCTTGCTGGATCAGCAAAGAGGCAATCGCGTGTAGGCCTTCCTGGTAGACGGGCACGAAGGACTGAGCCATCAGGGAGAACCAGCTTCTTCAGTAACTCGAAGTTGTGGTTTCCAGGCTTATCACTGATACAAGCAAGTAAAATCTTTAGGGCTTGTTTGATTCAGTTTTTAGTTGTCAGATTTGAAAAGTAAGATGATTATTACGATTTAGCATTTTTTAAGCCAATTCTTCAAATTTTCAAAATTCACAGGGATACCAAACAGTTCATTTTGGTAACATCATTACCTGACATAAATTGGACATCCGCCAATAGCACGGGCTGCAGCATGATAATCAGCAGCTGGGTGCAAGCTCTGGAAAACAAGTAGAAGGAACAACAAATTAACATATTGTGATGTGATATTCTCTCCACAAAGGAATATGTTTAACTTACATGAAACATATCCCAGTCAGGCTGCATGAACTCTCCAAGGAAGATAGAATTGTAGGCCACGGATGAGATGTGGATTGTGTGAGATGCAGGATCTCTAGGGTAAAAATCATCTGAAGCTCTCACAACCGACGTCTGCTTAGAACTATAAAGGATATCAGTGTTATGACACATGCAAGAAATGCACCCATTATCAGGGAAGTTACGAGCAATGGAAGCTTCCAGCCCCTGTTGATAGGCACGGGTGAGGGAGACTCTTCCACCATGGCCAGCTCCGAGGGTTTCAATGATGTTTTGCACGTCAACTTTGACTCCATCTATTCCACATGAAGCTAGGTAAGCATGGAGTTCATCGTAGAAGTTGAAAACCTTCCTTGGGTGTACGAGACCAAGGCCGAGGACTGAGAGACTGTCCATGACAATATCAGGTTGGTTACCCGTCACCCCTGGAGACTGGACTGGGTATGCTAGTGCCGTGTCATAGTGTTCCATGCCTGCAGCTGCGGGCTTTACCCCACCCCAGTATCCGGCAAGAGCATGCCACGCATAGATGTACCTGTATACACGAGAAGGACTCGGTAAATGATTAGGGAAAACAAAGAAAAAACAGCTCAATAGCCTCAATGTATTGTCTAGCTAATACCCTATATAAGGAGCTCAAGTACTTATTTATGTTTATAAGCTCCTTGTTTGAGTCCCATTTGAGGGTTCTTAAATTGAACCAGTTTTCTTTATGTACTCCTGTTGAAGAATATCCGTAAAACCAGAAATCTATCTGGTTATGCATAGGTCTATGATGACCATTGAGCAGTTAATGTTTTTTCATAGGAAACTGTTATTGTCTCATCTTATGGCAATAAACGCTGCCTATTAAGCAGAATAGAACATTTGCCACATGCATATTGCAAAGTCAGTCATCAATTAAAGAGAAAAAAAAAATGAGTTAAGAAGGCTGGGACACTCACTTAACATTGTAGTTCTCCTTGGCATCATCAACGACAAGCTTCAGTCCAGGAACTTGATCATTCTTCTGGCCATTTTTACTTTTTTGGAATTTAGCATTCTCCTTGATTCCAGTCAATCTGCTTGCAAATCTACAGGAATACAAAAGTTAGATCCAAACAGATCAGTATAGAAAACCACAGAAAAGAAATGGGCAACCATATGCTATCACATGCTCTTGTACATATTTGTCAGTAAACAATTTCATCGTGTACAGACAAACTGAATTTTTAAATCTGTCAATTCAATTAGTTTAGTCATCTATGCTAGGAAAATTTCACTTTAGTGCATGCACTAAGAAACGACTTACTGTGCCCCCTCTTGAACAACACAGTTAGTATCCTTGACCTCAGAATTTCCAATTTGTTGCCAACCATCATCGATGATCAAGAAACGTGGCGGTATTCCTCCTGATGACAGGCTGTTAAAGTAGATAAAAGTTTTAGAAGACTTCAACCTTTACCAAAAAACTTTTAATTAGAAACCATCAATAAAACTTTAAGATAGCTGTTACAAACCTTTTAAGGCCTTGCTCTACACCTTCAGCTGTGACATCAGTGTAGAAAGCATCCCATGTGCACCAACCAAACCAATCAACAAAAGAAGGCAACTGGAGGAAAGGAGAACACCGGGGCAGAACATTTAGAATAGACGATTTTATACATGAAATTCGAAGAAAGTTATTTGGACAACACAGAGGGGAAGTCTTACCCTTTTCTTCTCAAGATGGTGAAAAGTTTGCATATGTTTCTCGACAGCCCTGCAAAGCATCCAGTTCAATTTAGAGTTGCTAGTAGAAGCTAAAATTTGCAAATCATCCAACTCAATTTTGAAGAGAAGATTTGAAGGTCATGGGAATTGGAGATGGTACTTACTTAACAGCTTGGTTTATCACTTCAAACGGATTAGTCCCAGTATGCATGTAAACAAGGTGCAACCCCTGATCAGTTTCAACTGCAGAGTCTCCTGTAAAACCAGATCAGGTAGAAAATGTAAAATATGTCATTCACCATCTTTCAAATTTTCAACTAGAAGCTGCAGTCCAATCAAAGAATCATTGCCTCATATTTCCATCTTTGACTTTGTACTTTCATGCATTATTGACGGCCATAATGTTACAAATAGCATATAGGCTCTGACTATTTTAAGATCAAGTGGGGGCTGCATCAATGCAAGATTTAGAGAAAAAATATGGTCCGACATATGGATCATCAGAGAATGGGATATCACATGTATGCTACTGATGGTCATATTCTACTCACCGCTCTCAAGGCAGATTTCCAGCTCATTCTTGTTGTTGCCTTGTAGAACAGCACGGAATGGACCCTCGAGAAGAGGAAGGAAGACTGTGTAGATGGTTTCAGTATCATCTGATTCCCCTTCAGTAGTCTCATCCTTGCTCTCCACAAGCATGAATTGGGTCTCAAGGGGAACATCCTTTCCACAAATCCCCATCCTCTGGGTCATCCACCATAGCTTGAACCGGAAACAGCACATGAACCGCAGACCCCTGATACAGAAGCAAACCAAAGTAATTACAGTCTACAAATAAAAATCAAGACTCTAAGCTTATGCAAACAGATCAAATCTACCAAAAATATATACCTGCATAAAAAAACATGTAGCAATTAGAGAACATGTTAGAAGATAAGCTTGTACTTACTCTAATATCCCCATGGGGAAGACATGGAGGCTTTTGCTTTCCGAAGCCGAAGCGCCAATGAAAGCACCAGCAAGTAGCCCCAAACCGGTTCCTGATGTCAAAATGATATTTTCTGGCACTCCCTTCAATATGGTCTTCCCATTAACAACGAGGTTTCCGTTGATAATAGAGATATCCGATGTGACAGTCATTTTAGGTTTGCTTTACTGCTTTGACATGAAATTTACAATTTCAGGACACTATAAAACTTCATATTCACAAACCAAAAAGAAAATTAAAGCTAGCTAGCGTTGCTCATGGCAGACAGCAGACATCATAAATTACAATTTCATAGCAGTTGAAATCCAAATCTCATAAAAGACAGCAAACAAGCTATACATAAAGATTCAAGCCCAACAAAACCCTAAACTGATAAACATTGCCATATCAGTACATCAAATTTAAGCAACCGACATTGCTTTTCTTCTACGATTATCATAAAGCACTTCGATCACGAGAAAAGAGAGTATATTGTAGAGAAAAATAGATACCTGAGAAGTTATTCTTGGCTACTGAAATTGAAGGATAGCAGTACGCCTGCTTGATTATAGTAAATAAGAGGGATAGTTGTAGGATATAGCGAGGAGAAATCTACGAAGAAGTGAATGGCGGTTGTAAATAAAGAGAAAAAGCAAACGGGAAGGTCCTACAATGGTGGACGAACTGAATAGCTTGTCTGATTTTCTCTGAATTTTGAGGTGGTGGGAAATGCAATTCACCTGGTTTAAATACAAGTTTCTGGTTTAACACTCCGAAGTAGCTCCCACAATTAGACCAACCGGATGATGCCACGCGTACGTCTCCAACTTAGCCGCCTCAGGCTATCATTGCTTCCAGAATTAACCAGAAATATATATTATATAGTTCAATATGAATTTTAAGATTGAATTTATTAAAATCGATGGAAAATTTACCAAAAATATTTACTTCATAGTTCATTGTGAATTTATAGGATCATATTTTGTGATATATTCGAAAAATTACGATATTTTCTATAAATCCGTCATATAACTCGTGAAATAAGATGTAAGTTTTCTAAATCAACATAAAACAATCATTTTATAAAAGGACCCTCATAAATAAAATACTAATATATAATAGGTCAATACAAATATTTGTATACTATAAACATCCTTGCATCATGACTATTTTTGAGGACTTACTTAGAAAGTTATGGACAAACATATTCATATAGCGTTACGAGGATCACGTCGACAAAGATCTAGAATTTTTACGATTTCAATGATTGGATAAATCAAACATTATTGCGGTCTCGAAAGTCGGTTAATCAAAATAATTAGGACCAACTCAAATTTACATGCAGTTGCGACAAATTGCTGACTTTGCATGTAACATAGCAATTGGCTATGGAGCTGTGGTCCTGTGGTGATTGGTAAAACTTGTACGCGCCTCGTCTCATCCCTTGCTTTCAGGCAGAAAGAACAGAGAGTGGGTCCCATCCACGTCAGACCTGACTAGTTGTAGATATTGTTCATTATCTTGATGTATCAATAATTCAGTGTAATCAACCGGGTTGGAAATATCCGGATATTTGATCGGAAGCCTCGAATATCCGATCGATAATTTTATAAAAGTCTGATAAAATCACGAGAGTATTTGAACATTCAACACCTTTTAGTCGGATCGAATATTTGATTGGAATCAAACCGATTATTTATTATCGGATTAGTCGGATATATATAAGATTCGGTTTTTTTTTCTTAAACCTCTTATCCGTATCCGAATCCAATGATCTGAGAATTTTTTTCCCGATTAAACAGACTCGGATCATCGAATTATTCAAATAAGATAATTTTTCTCATCCCTATCATCAACACATATGTTATGATGGGATCAAGATCATGGTGTTTTTTTAAATCAATACCTGGACTATGTGTAGGTTGTGTAATTAGAGTCGAATTTGAGGTGACAAGAACCGAAGTCATACAATTTCTCAAAAAATATGACCGTTTCGAAAATTATATTTATAAGTACGCTCCTCAAACGTGACTTTAGATTCAGACATGTAGTCACGGTTCCAACTACGCAACCTAAATACGTAATGATCGTGATTAAAGAACGCAACGACATTCCTAATTAAGACATTAATTTAAAAAATTACAGCTATGTCTAACGTTGTTTGAGATAATTAATTATAATCATCAGTATGATAAAGTTGAGAACGGAACTATAAGTGACACCACTTAATTTATAATAAAGAAATATTGTGATAGATTCCTTCAAGTGGTTAGCTGGTCGGACCGGAATTAATGGTGATTAAAATATGGATTGAACTTGATTAATTAAATGATTATATCTTACTTAAAGCTCATTAAGGACACCTGGCATGTGTCATCTTACATAGTTCTTTCCCTTTCACTATTAAACTTTGTATAGATATTGCAAAGTTCGGCGCAGTAAGCAAGCTTTAGTATTTCCTTACAAGTAAAATGGGTTAACGTCTTTTTCGAATCGTAGTCTTACAAGCTTAGATTAAAAAAAGGAGTAATGATTTATTGTTAGGTTTTATACGAAAAAATTAGAGTACGACATCCGCCACATCCGGATGATTAGGTTTCGTTTGAAACTTCAGCTTGTATAAAATATGGGGAGTTTATCGAGGTTATAAAAATAGTGAAGAGGAGAACATGCTATTGAATGTGTGTTCAAAAACCCTAATGACAACTCCTTTGGCGAGTTGCGAAACGAACCGTTGAATGGTTCACTGATCCTAACACCAATCTTGTCCGCCGGTCCTGAACCACCAGACAAGCAAAAGAGTACTCCTTCATCTTGGAGCCATATGTTATTTGGCACTAATGCATGTAAATGCCTCCCAATCATTCTGGATAACCTTTTAGAGACCGGTAAAGTGAAAATCGATTTTCCTAATGGAGAGAATTCAGTTCCTTCAATTACAATTGATCCCGATATCATTCAAGTATTGAATGTACCCTGGAAGAAGTCTACAGTAGTGAAGCTCTTAGGGCGAATAATAGCGTATGGAACCTTTGAAAGGGTTTTACGTATGTTTTGGAAACCTGTTGGTGGTTGGTCTATCATCGATCTTCCGAATGATTTCTTTCTGGTCCGCTTTGAGAGGGAAGATGATATGTTGAATGCCCTAACTGGAGGTCCCTGCCTCCCTGGAAGATGTTCGGCCATTATATGCTGATGCAACAATAGGAACCTTCTTTTGACCAGTTTACATCGACTATATCATCACTGGGGTTTGGGTACGTATCTCTAGTATCTCCTTCTCTATGTATAACAGTAGTATGCTCAAGGCCATAGCCTCCCGCAATTGGGATGCCACTTTGGTTTGATGATAACACTATGATGGTTACGAGAGAACGGTTTGCTAGAGTTTGTGTTTGAGTGGACTTAACACGTCCGCTGAAAGGTAAAGTGATTTTGAATGGGAAGAATTTATAACTTGAATACGAGAATCTACACACAATTTGTTTTAGTTGTGGATGCTACGGTCATGTAATGAAAAACTGCTTCTTAAGAAGAATGATTGTCAGTCCAAGGGTAGGGAGAGCATTCAAGAGGAGTCTCCTCCTTTAGTGATGGGTGTAGTTGGAGATAGTGGGGTGAAAAAGAGTGTTGAGCTTTTAGATTCTCCAAATGTTGACAATGGACATGTGCCGTGGATGATTGTTCCAAGTAAACCTAAACCAAAACTGAATAGATCAAGGAAAAGTAGCAGGGATGGTGCATGGACTTGGTAACAAGGCAGTTGGTCAAACTAAGGCATTGATCAGTAGTGAAGGTATGACTAGGCAAGCGGATAAGGGTCAGAATGGTGCTATGGTAAGATCGACCCCGGGGACTATGACAATAACAAAATCGAAGTCAAAGAAAAGGGTGTGGGAGAGTGTTGGAAAGGATGTGGTGGGAATTGTTAAGACCAATCATGGGTCAAATGTTGCCTCTACGAGCAAGGCGCCTGTTTTAGTAAGTAGGGGACCTAAGCTTTTACCCCGACTGCCACAGGTCCAACAAGTCAAAATACTTCACAAGGCTTCTATAGAGAAGGTTGTGTTTAACTCGAAGTCACCACAACGGGAATCAAACGAAAGGGGTCTATTTCGGGTATAGCTGACGTTGAAATGCCAACAGTTATGCCGAGTGGGAACGAGGACTCTCAGGCCTCGATTGTTCCCTCCTCAGATCAATAGCAAGGATGGGGGTGACCCTTATCTATTAGTTTCCTATGATAGGGTTGCTCTGGAACTGCTTCGGAATGGTGAAGCCTAGTTTCCGAAGATCTATGCGGTATTTGCTTTGTAAGTATAAACCCAATTTTTTGGCGGTTTTTGAGACTCGCGTTTTTGGAGATAGAGCGTCGTCTATTTGTAACTCTTTTGGTTTTGACTCAAGCGACAGGGTTGACGCCATAGGTCAGTGTGGTGGTATATGGCTCTTATGTGACTCGGTGAGTTGCCCGATTCAGGTTATGAGAAAGGAGAGGCAGTTTATACATGTGGTGGTGGGAGTTGGGCCTGATGCCTTCACTCTCCTGGTTGCCTATATATGCCCTAACCCAAAACTTAAGGAGAATGTATAGAGTGAACTTTCTAACACATTATTGAGGCTACGAATCCGGTAGTGCTTGGAGGGGACTTAAATGTTATTAGTTCTATTGAGGAAAGTTTGGGGGGCTCTTCTCGACTGTCTAAGGCTTCCCTAGATTTTGGGAGATCGATTAATGATAATCATCTAGTTGACGTGGGCTATCATGCCTCTCCATTTACTTGAAAAATAGGGTTGTCGGGACAGTCCCGGATTGCAAAAAGACTAGCTCGGGTTCTAATGTCGACTTCGGGCGTATCAGATGGGATAATGCTATGGTCCATCATCTTCATCTGCTTTTTTCTAGATCACAATCCGCTATTTCTCAGGCTTGAAGGCTATCAGACGAGGAGTACTTATAGGAGGTCGTTTCGGTTCTTGGCTGCTTGTATTTCTCACCCTGAGTTCGGGCAACTAATTGATCATACTTGGCATATATAGGATAAACTCTCTTCCACTTGCTCTTGAGAAGCTCCATAAAGTCTTTGTAAAGTGGAATAAACGAGTATTTGGTAACATTAATGAGAGGAAATAATCTTTGACTAAGGAACTGGAAAGGATCTCGGTTGCATTGACACATCGGTCTTCGGACAAATTGATTTCGGCGGAGGCGGTGTGTAATGATCAACTAGGTTTAGTTTTTGAACAGGAAGAAAGCCTTTGGTACCAAAAAGCTAGACAAGACTGGATCACTCAAGGGGAGAGTAATACCACCTGATTCCACCTTTGTACGGTTATCCGACGTCACCACAACCGAATTGAGGCATTTAAACTTTATGACGGTATGTGGTGCACGGAGAAGAAGGATTTGGAGGCACATGCTTATGATTTTTACAAAGACTTATATGGACCAATTGATATGCCGAGCTCGACTTCACTCCTAGTTGGAGGTTTTCCTCCCATTTCAGCCTTGTCCCAAGCCAGTTTAATTGCCCCGATTAATGAGGATGAAATTGCTTAAGCCATTAAAGGGATGAGAGCCTTGAAGGCTCCCGGGCCGGATGGCTTCCACCCGTTATTCTACCAAAAGTTTTGGAACTATGTTGACTCCTCTCTCGTCTCCTTGGTGAAGCAGCTTTTTGTGTTAGGGATTATGCCAGCAAAGATTAATGAAACTTTGTTTTGGAACTATGTTGGCTCCTCTCCCGTTGTTTCATCGGCCTATTCGTCGAGCCTCTTTCGATCCAATCTGGGCAAAAGTTAAGGCTCGGTTGGCTGGATGGAAGGCTCGGTCCCTCGGCTTGCCTGGGAGAGCTACCCTTATCAGGTCGATGTTGACTTTTATCCCCCTCTATCATATGCATACAATTTTGTTTCCAAAGAGTGTGTGTAATGAGTTAGATAAGCTCTATAAACGTTTTCTATGGGGTGGGGATGAAAATAAGAAGAGAATGCACCTCCTCAACTGGAACAAGGTGTGTCAATCGCGTCATCACGGTGGACTAGGTATACGTCCAGCTGAAGATTCCAATTTGGCGCTGCTTAGTAAGTTGGGGTGGCGGTTATTTGAGTGTAAAGAGCAGTTATGGGCACGTGTTATCAGGGAAAAATATAAATTGGGAGATACTGTATGACTTGCTTCTAGATGTGCTAGGTCAAGCATGTCCTATATATGGAGGGGTCTTAGACATGGCTATGATACGGTTATTGCACCAAATATTGGTTGGAGGGTTGTGAATGGATAGTCGGTTCTTTTATGGAGGGAAAAATGGATCTCCGATGAGCCCTTAAGCGTGTCCTGTCAAATCCCGCTTACTGATAACGATCTATCGTTGAAGGTGAGTGATGTTTGGGTGCATGGAAAAGATTAGGATTGGAGCTATATGTGTTACAAGGTTTCGAATAGGAGTTGCTTACTCCTTTCTGCGGTGGTTCTGAGTGATGATACTGATAAGAATGACTGCATTCGTTGGATAGGGGAGAAATCGGGGGAGTTTTCTGCTTCCTCGGCATTTCACTATATAGGGCAATCTGGAAGTAGGTTCTTCGTACGTGAAGGCCTATTTGAGATGAACTGGAAGCTCCGCCTCCCTGAGAGGTTGCTTTTTTTTTCGGTTGGCTCCTATGTTGGGGAGTGATTATGAAAAATAAAGAAAGAGAAAGGAGACACCTTACCACTGTTGATGTTTGTTCTTCGTGTGTTAATGAGCTCATTGCTTCATCACCCTCGATCAAGCCTACAACCATTGTTCTTACTCTTCCAGGACTGAGACCAAAGCAGGCCGTCATCTCTCCGTCTTTCCTCTCCTGGAGCAGCACTACTGGATGATCCTTCTCCACCAGCATCGTGGTAAGCCTTCCTCTTCTCTTCCCTCCTCTCTTACATCTTCCTCCCTGGACGAGTCACAATTTACCTCTCATCAATGCATGTGTAATCTTGCAGCCACATCAGAGAACAAATTAAGCTAGGAACACTGACGGCCGATCTCCTCCTTACCTAGATTGTGACATAGGTAAGCTTTGAGCCATCTCATACCTCTTTTCCTTCCTTTCTAGCTCAATACATTAGTGGAGACCTTCACCTCTCTATATTCGTGCAGGAACCCAGGTTTCGATCTCAAACTCCTCCGTTTCGAGGCTAGTTTTCCAGTGTTTCTCGTGTTCATTCGACCATCTTTGGACCGTGTTTTAGGTACGTTTTACTTATCTTGAACGGCTGATTTTTGGATATGTTACAGTATACATATAATAGTATAACATGTTAAAATTATAGGAATATCCAACGGTTGGATCGAGAGTTGTGACCTCCCAAAGTTGGTAGAAAAAATCAATCTCAATTTATGCATGTTAGGATGTTGAACTTTGGGGTGTAGAATTGTTGTCGTGGTTTTAATATTTTCGATGCTTCCATCTCGCTGTAGTCATGACCTAGTATACATAGGAATTATTTCAGAATTTTTAGGGACGTTTGACGTTATTAATTTAAGGCCAAAGTAGCGAGTTTAACTAGTGACGTTTAAGACTTTTTTTAAAGGTTTTTCTTCGTGAATCGAAAGTTCGGGAAACTTTCGAACTCGTATAGGATCATTTAATATACATAATAAGTTCTTAGAATTTTTCTGGAAGTTTAGAGACTCGTTTGACCATTTTAGAGTTTAAGGAAATTTGGGGTTAAAACCGTAATTTCCTTAAAAAAAAACTAGGGTTTTTTCGTTCTTTCTTTCCAAAACTTCCCGAATAGTGTAGAATAGAAGCTTTTTAGAACTTCCTAGATGTTAGAAGTTAGATGTTGAGACGTTTCCGTTATCACCGGGATGCTAGGACCATATACGAGTGGACCGGGACATGTCGTTAGTGGGATTTCAATTCGGACCATACACAAGGAATAGCCAGCTATTCCTTGTGTTAACATGTATTGCTAGAGTGGTGTATGTTGAGTGCTTTTTAATTATAACTTTGTAGGAGGACGTTACCCTTCTATAAGACTCAAGTGTATGAATAACGTTTCGTAGCATCACTGCCCAGTTTTGCCTAGAGTCTGGGAGGTTCTCTACGAACAGTCCACATCGGTATACGGTGAGGGGCATCGGATCCACTCTAGTTGGTTTACAGAGACAGAGGCGAGGTTCGTGAGATCCTCATGCTACAAAATAAGTTGAACTAATAGAAGTGAATCAACTTAATCAAAGATAATAAAACGGTCTGAGTGCACCATGTTGATTTGTTTACTTTCCGCTATTATATGTGTTTGTGCTTTATCTAACAGTTTATACCGTCTTGTGATAGACACGCAACAGAGTAGGACAATTGTTGAGTGATCCGGAGTCGGTGGTCAACCAAGTTCCCTTTTGAGGTAGTCAGGACGTTCGGTTTTTCTTTGTTTTCCATGAGACTAGGCTCGTACTTTCTTTGGATTCTAGTACTTGTAGTGACGGCTGACTTTTTCTTCCGCACGTTTAGGTTATCATGCATGTTTAAAGACTTTATTTGGTTTTTCCTTATGTTGTGTCTTGTAAAAGATCCGGTGAGATTGTCGTCAATATAGGGTCGGGACCCACTGTGAGGTCCTAGCCCGTGACGCCCCGAGTTCCTAGAATTTGGAGTGTTACATCCACAATCAAAAAAGTTGTTGCACCCTCCCCATGTTCTGGTTTACAAGTCCTCAAGGTGAAATACATCTTAGCCACACCCATACAAGAACGAAGCAAGAGAAGCTCACTTTGCGGGTCCCTCAATTATGAAAGAATGCGCATCAACTCAACCGCCTTAACCGCTCTCTTCATGACTAAGTCTCTAACAAACCCGTCATCTTCACTCACCGCCCCACTAAACAACTTAACACCCAACGACGGCCCAACCTCTCTAAATAAATTAGAGTTTTCGTTGTATTTGTTTTGTTTTTTTTTATAGAAGTTGTATATGTTATGTATTTAATGATAGTTAATTAATTTTATATATTTAGTTTTTTCTTATAAATAAATTGTCAAATAATTTTGTTAGTGGTTGTTGAATTATTGTATTTGAAATTATATTGTATTGTTTACATTAGATTAACAAAAAGTGAATTTAATAATAGACTTCACTTAAGATGCATCTAAATATACGTATATTTTTTTAAAAAAATTGTTGCACCCTCTCCATGTTCCGGTTTACAAGTCCTCAAGGTGAAATACATCTTAGCCACACCCATACAAGAACAAAGCAAGAGAAGCTAACTTTGCGGGTCCCTCAATTATGAAAGAATGCGCATCAACTCAACCGCCTTAACCGCTCTCTTCATGACTAGGTCTCTAACAAACCCGCCATCTTCACTCACCGCCCCACTAAACAACTTAACACCCAACGACGGACCAACCTCTCTAAATAAATTAGAGTTTTCGTTGTATTTGTTTTGTTTTTTTTATAGAAGTTGTATATGTTATGTATTTAATGATATTTAATTAATTTTATATATTTATTTTTTTCTTATAAATAAATTGTCAAATAATTTTGTTAGTGGTTGATGAATTATTGTATTAATCTAAAAGTAAATTTAGTAATAGACTTCACTTAATATGCATCTAAATATACGTATATTTTTTAAAAATGAAAATATATAATAAGAAGGTTGTTTTGTATATTAATTTAAATTTATGTTTTATAAATAAGTTGTAATCGATGGTTGATAAATTAATATAATAAAAATTATATTGAGTTGATTGTATTAATTAAGAGTTAATGTAATAAAAACAAAAAGGACTATTTTTCCTGCTCCTATAACCTCGAACCCTGCACTCCAAACACCTTATTTCCTTCATCGACTAGATAAGCTAGTAGAGTAGTATGTTTAACACCCCAAATCCGTAGGACTCAGCGGATCATAATCCCAGTGTACGGAGCCCTCAGCGGATCACCCTCTCTGGATCACTCTGCAGTTCTCCTAACCTGCAAAGATCTACAACACGGTATGAAACCGTTAGCTAACCATACACATATAAAGAATGAGCATAAGCACAATCACATATCAGAAATTCTAAACACTTCAACATGATATCACACATTTACCCGGTTCATTATCTTTATATAAATGGTCCAACACACGAATCGTATATATATATATATATATATATATATAAATATCAATACGAACATATGTGACACGAGGAATGTAACCCTCGCCTCTCGAGGATGTTGCCAGCTGGAGTGGTGATCTGGTCACACTTCCCGTGTACCCTATGGGAGTGGAGCAAGTGCCCGTCCCACTTCCATATCTGGCCTGTCCGCAGAGAACCTCCCTGTCTCCACGCGGGATGACAGGGCAAAGTTGTCACAACCCTACAATGGGCAATCACTATACCATAGGTCGGTAAACATCATAGCACATACTATCAAGCAAAAACATACACCATAATGCAACATCCAATATAGAGATGACAGCTAAGTAAGTCCTATGGACTTACCTCAGTCTCGGAGTAATCCCAACTATGATCAACTCTCAGATATGTCCACTCCAATCCGGAGGACAACACGGCCTATACAAGGCATACATATATACATATCAATCTACTATCATACAAAGGGTCACACCTAAACCCAAGGGATCCATAAGGATCATATCCAACTCGTAAACCTCGATAACACTAAACCTCAAAGTCGTAACCAGCATATCTATATCATACTCATCATCATCCGACACCTAGCATGGTACTAGTTCCCTCATACTAGGAAAGGAAAGGACCTACCCAACTATGGGTAGTCCCGGGACAAGACGCACCTGCGTGATCAAGGGACGCAGGAGCGGAGTAGACAACCCGCAGGCGCGGCAGGGATCAGCCGCATGCGCGGTGACACGGAACACAAGAAACGCACGCAAGGCGCTGGCGCTGCGGCACGGCGTCCGCAGGGACGGCGGCTTCCGGCCGCGGGTGCGGCGACAAAGTACCCGCAGGGGCGCTTTGCTGGACTGCGGGGGCGGCGACAGTGCAGAAGATGATCCCGCGGTTCTTCTTTCACTCTTCACGTGAACAATTCACGTCTTCTCTCATCCAAAGTCACATACAACCATATACATACATAAACCAACATCAAAACCCTTATCATACATCTAGTCCTAAGCTAGGAAGAGGAAATCAAAGAAAGGAAGAAGAGAAAGAGAAGATAGCTCACCACACTTGTGGTCCTAGGCTGCAGGGAAGATCAACACACACCAAAGCTGGCTTCCAAGCTCAGCAACACACATCACTAGCATCATAAAACACCAAGGTCACACAAAACTCTCTTCCAAACTCAAGAAACCAAGACAAGATCAAAGAGAAACAAGGGAGAAGCAAGGAGGACGTGAGAAGCTGAAGAAAGAAGTGTGAAATCCTTGCTCACGAAGCCAAGGGAAGAATAAGAGGAGGAAAGGTAAAGCACGGTAAAAGGAGTCAACAAAACCGGCTGCAGCCGCCGGAAACCGCAGGGCGGCTCTACTCACACGCAGGGGCGGCTAAGGCCAAAAGTGGCTCCAAATGATCAAGACTCTTACAGTATGAATCATATCCGCCTATGGAGAAATAATCTCACCGAAAGTAATGGCACAGTTGCCATTTATCTTGTTGTCTCCGCCCCTGACACTAAGTATTATCAGGTTATATTAAATGTTCCGATTCAATCTTAATCATTGATCTACTATAATCTAACAATTTTCAAAGGTTCTCATTCTTCTCCGTAACATTGATTCTCACCTAAACCAATTCATATATATAAACTTTATTTTGGAAAAATCCTCTTCTAAATATTTTTTATAATTACAAGAATCGATATATATATATATATATCAAATATAATTACAAGTTACTTTATAAAATATGATTTTCAAAATAGAATATCACAAACATAATAAACATTTATAATACATATATCATATTCCAATTTTAATAAAATAATTATCTAAACACAATTTTAAACAGAAAATTTACACTTATCTATCTTGTCTCTAAATTTTTTTCATTCTTCTTCATCAATCGACTGCGATTTAACGTCGAGTTTGTTCGGTCATTATGAGAATTTATGGAGATGAAGAGATATACATGAATAATATTATGTTTTTTTCTTATATTATACTAGATTTTGACAAAAAACAACTTCCAAAATATACATGGTAGTTTGCAGAGTTAATATATTCCCTAGGTTTGATTGCAAACAATAATACAATTTATTTGGGATACTCTAATTTATTTTCAATATTTATGAAGGAAATGTCAAGAATAATTAATAAGCTCAATTTATTTTAATAAAAAAAAATATAAAAAATAATCCAACTTTGTACAAGTTGAAGAACACTTCGAAATTATCCTTTTTTATCAAAATACGTGATAAATAAATTCAATTCTCCAAATATGTCCTTTTGTTACAAGCTTGACAACTTTGTTGACCGTTCACAGGTTTCATCATGCCTTTGGGCCTTCGGGCCCCTCCAGCAGATTTTTTTTTTCTCAAGAGACATCTTCAGTGACCCTTTGTGTTACTTGTAGAGTTGTAGGCCATTGAAAATTTGTTTTAACTTCGACGTACTTCGGAGACATTTAGTATTTTTTTTTATACAAAGGTAAGAGTACAAGAAGGGTCAACATCTAGAAGTTGACCGTCCTAGAGCATCCTTTCGGATGAGGTCTTCAACGTCCTGCGGAATGCACCCGCCACCCATATCCGAGCAATGACCGAGATGTGCGAGCTTATCTGCGACAACATTGATTTCCCTAAAGACATGTTGGACTCTAACTTGTGTACACCTTGAAATCAAAATGGAAATGTCAGAAATGATCATGCCCGCTTCCCATGGCGGTTTTCAGATTTGATTGATTGAGTTAATGAGTTCAAGATTATCCCCCTCGATTTCAATGGTGTTAAGTCCTAAACTTATGGCCTTTTGGAGGCCCTCTCTTAGAGCGTAAGCTTCCGCTTGAAGTATGGTTTCTGCTCCACAACGACCCATTCCTATAGCAAGTGTTAAAGCATTATGGTCTCGAATGATAAAGCCAAATGCACATTGATCATTAGAGTTTTTAGAAGCATCAAAGTTAATTTTGACGGAGTTCAGACTTGGTCTCTTCCATTTAATGTTTTTTGTTTTTTGTCTTTGTTTTGGAGCTCCTGCGTTAGAAACGGGTGTTTTTTAATTAGCCTCATCCCAGTCATTTATTTGTTTTTGGATCACTTGATTTAAATCATGTGGTATTTTTTTCTTGTTAAAAATTGTTTGGTTCCTCGTTAGCCAAATGTTCCACCATGTAACCACTATTTGTCTTAGTTCTGTTGGGTTGCATTTTTCCTGTATGTTCATGATGATGTCCATTACTGTGTGGCATGATGGGTCACAATTATGTAAAATCGTTTTAACTTTGTCATTTTTGATATTATGTAGTGTGTACGGGCATTTGAAGAAGAGATGTTTAGCACTCTCTATCGGGTGCTGGCAAAGTTCGCAGTGCATCAAGACCGGAACTTTTTGCTTTTCTAGGTTTTCTTTTGTTGGAATGCCATCAAGGGACAATTTCCACAAAAAGTTTTTAACTTTTGGCATTATATTGATATCTCATATCCATGTATTGTCACATCGTGTTCTCACATTCCATTTTTGGATAAGATCCATGGCTGATTTGGTAGAGAACCATCCTTTTTCACTTGGTGCCCAATACAGTCTGTCTTTTATGTCATTTTGAGGTAGGTTATACATGTTAAATTTTTCAATCACATTTGATGGTAACATACTACTGAGTTGATGAATTTGTTGTTGGTTCCATTTTTTATTTGCTATAAAGTTGCTTACTAGAGCTTCCGTATTGATCAATGCTTTATCATTCACCAAGTTTTCTAGAGGTTGATCGGTTATCCATCGATCCTTCCAGAATCTAATGGTTTTACCGTCTCCAAAACTCCATCTGAAGCCTTTTTCAAAGTCATCCTTTAGGTTTATTAATTTTTTCCATTGCCATGATGTGTTTTTTCTGGGTTTGTAGTTCCATAAGCATGTTCCTTTGAGATATTTCTCTTCCATAATTTTAACCCAAATGTTATCTGGCTCTGCCATTATTTTCCATAGTAGTTTCATTTGTAGAGCCTTATTCATATCTTCCGCTTTCCTGATTCTTGTTCCCCCAAGTGTTTTTGGTTTGCATATTTTATCCCAACTGATGAGTGGGTGAAAATTTGG
Organism: Fagopyrum tataricum; assembly: GCA_002319775.1. NCBI lineage: Eukaryota > Viridiplantae > Streptophyta > Magnoliopsida > Caryophyllales > Polygonaceae > Fagopyrum > Fagopyrum tataricum. Next base: position 40,976,732 of record CM008284.1, on the reverse strand, counting down.
TCCCTTATTCCAGAAGAAGGATCTATTAATTTGGTCGAGTTCTTTATGAATGCTTGCGGGAAGCATGAAAGATTGCATTAGATAGCTTGGTTTTGCATTTAGGTTGGCTTTTATTAAGGTTATTCGACCTTCCTGAAAAAGGGATGAGGCCTTCCATTTTGTTAGTTGTTGTTTAGTTTTTAAGATGACACTATTAAACGTGTCCTTATTTACTCGGCCGTTAATGATCGGACATCCTAGGTATTTTTCTATGTTATTTGTTGCTACAATACCCATATGTGCATGTATCCTTCTCTTTGTTGTTAGGTCTACATTTATTGTTGTTTGAAATGCTGATTTGTGGTAATTTATTACCTGTCTTGAGACCGAGCAATAATCGGTTAAGACGGATATAATCATATTACTTGCTGTAGTTGTTGCCTTGGTGAAAATTATTATGTCATCCGCAAATGCCAAAAAAGGAATAGTGGATCCATTTTTCGAGATTGGAAATCCTATTATCTTCCGATTTTCATTGCTAGTTCTTTGTATGTTTCTAGCAAAAATCTCGGCCCCTAGGTTGAACAGTAAAGGAGATAGAAGATCTCCTTGACGTAGGCCTCTCTTTGGAAGGATAATATTTGTTGGGGAGTCGTTTATTAGTATGGAGTATGAAACCATCGAGATACACTCATCGATCCATCCTCTAAATTTTTCTCCAAATTCAAATTTAGCCAATACTGCTTTTAGGAATGACAATTCCACTTTATCATAGGCCTTTTCCATATCAAGTTTGATTGCCATGAATCCTTCTTTTCCTTTTTTGGATCTAAATCCATGGAAGATTTCGTGGGCAATGAGTACATTGTCGTGAATTGATCTATTTTGGGTGAACGCACCTTGTAAAGGGTGGATCAACTTTGGAACTGCACTTAGTCTTTTAGCTAAGATCTTTGCAATGATTTTATAAATGGTTGAACATAGACTAATGGGTCTATAATGGGTAGTTGTTGATGGGTTATCTACTTTTGGAATGAGAGTGATAAATGTGTGGTTAATTTGTTTTAGGATTTTTCCAGTTCTATAGAAGTTTTTGACTGCTCTTGTAACTGCAGGTCCAATAATATGCCAATATTTTTTATAGAAACCGGCCGGCATTCCATCCGGACCAGGTGATTTGTCACTACCAATGTCGTAAAGTGCCATTTTAATTTCTCTTGTGCTAAAAGGTTTTGCTAGTTCTATGTTCTCATTTTCCGTTATTTCCGTTTGGATGACTTCAAGTTGTTTTACTAGTTTATTTTGGTCTATCACCGATGCCTTGAATCTAAGTTCATAGTCATCTATAAATTCTTTATTTATATCTTCTTCTTTTGAAAGAATAGATCCATCATTTTTAGTAATTGTTGCTATTATCTTTTCATTTCTACGTCCCGTAGCTTTTCTATGATGGAAACTCGTATTTTTATCGCCAAGTTGTAAGTTGGTTGTTTTAGCTCTTTGCACCCAGTATTTATGTTGGTAGTCCAACAAGCACTCTTTTTTTTTATTGAGTCTATTAAGTTTATCATTTTTTTGTTGGTTAAAAGACCTAAATGTTTGTTTTTGAAGATTTTCAATTTGCTCATCAATTTTTTAAGTTGTCTATTTATGTTTCCAAATTTCTCTTTGCTCCATTGTTTTAATTTGGTTTTGAGTAGTTTAGTTTTTTTAACTAGATTGAACATATGAGTTCTTGAGAATTGTGTTCTCCATGTTTGTTTTATGATGTTTTCACAATCATACCGTTGCATCCACATTGATTCGAATCTAAACGGTTTGTTTCTAAAAGCTATTGATGAGTTATGTAGGTCGAAAGAAATCATGCAGTGGTCCGAGGATGTAAACGCATGGTTTCGAGTGTGAATTTGAGGATATTCTTGGATTACTTCCATCGCGGTCACAATTCGGTCTAATTTTTCATATGTGTTATCCTCGCCATCCTTTTTTCTTTTCCAAGTGAATTCATTTCCTTTTGTATCGAGATCAATCACGTTACATTGTTGTACAAATTTTTAGAGTCTTTTGAACCTATGATTGGTTATTGGAGCTCCCCCTTTTTTGTCCGTATGATTTAGGATTTCATTATAGTCCCCAATAACTAGTACCGGAATAGTACTATAATTTATTTCAGTTGTAAGTTGGTTCCAAAATTCATCTTTGTTCTGCTCGTTTGGTGGAGCATAAATAAAGAAAATATTCATCTCAAAGGTTGTTTGTAGATTTGAGTGCTTAATTATGACATATCTACTTTCCTTTTTTATTATTTTAATTTTTTCGTCCTTCATTTGGAATTCTTTCCATAAGAGACATAGTCCCCCGGCGAATCCATTGGCCGGGATAAAACAAATATTGTCAAATCCCGCATTTTTCCAACTTGCTTCAGCTGGCTCGGTGCTTGATTTGGTTTCGGCCAACATAATGATTTGGATATTCTCATTTTTACATGTTAAGTTGATGTCTATCCAAAAGTTCTTTTTTTTCATCCCCCTACAATTCCAAAACGCTATCTTCATCTATAACTATTTTTTATGGTGGGTGGTAGAGCTCCCATTGTTCCTACCTTATTCTCAGTGAGTACATTTGTTGTTATATTAGTTTGCATATCACTCAAACTAGTTGTTCTTTGATGAACTTGGTCTTTTTCTTTTAGGAAATATTTTGCATTATAGAAGAGTAATAGTTTACAGTCAACACTTGTTAGTTTCTCCAACAAAACATTTACATAGTTCTTATAGTTAGAGATATGCATCGGTATCTGCATATGGTTTAAAAGAATACATATGATTTTCAAGAGTTCCGAGTTCATGATGTTCAGTTGTTTGTCTCAAATAGTAGTAGATGCATGTTTCTTTGTATTCTGTGGGTTTCGCCCTTTGGTATTCATGGCAGTAGTTGTTTTTGTATATCCCTTGGTTCACATGATTAGGTTCCTGCAAACAGTGCATCAACAGGTAATATGGCAAGAAATAGCTTATCCAAATCCACAAGACAGCATGCCTACCAAATATTGTAAGATAATAGGATTCAAAATATGCAATTAGAGTACTTGTCATAGCAAAATTTGTAAACGAGGATCTATTTATCCGAAGGAGTTTTGGTTCCTTGGTATCAGATTGTTGATAGGAGTTATGTTTATCATGTTGAAAAAAGTGATTATTACCTTTTAGAAGATAAAACTCTAGAAAAAATTGATCATAATTGATACTTGGACTCTCAGTCTCAGGTCTCATCTTGAGTAGCTTATTACTAGAATCAACTAGCAATATTTTGTTACGAAACCTGATATTTCCTATGTTCTCCCTCCTCCATGGAGTTGAGATTATTCTGAGCTTATGCAATAGCAGCAACATCAGTCTCCAAACACCATCATATAGACAGAATCCAAGATATATGCAACATGTATGTTCAAAGATAACAGGATTGAGAATGATAATATCACCCACAACCCGCTCATTAGTATTGAAAATAACTTGTAGCTGCTCAGCAGATTCAACAACTTCATTGTTCATGTTTTCATAGTCTTTATCTTTGCACAATTCATTGAATGTGCTACAAGTCGAAGACAGTGCAAATAAATCAAGAAGCATGCTCCTACTCTTAACAGGATGGATAGAAGATAGCAAATCAAGCAATCCATAAAGATAAGTTGAAACATAAGTATCAATAAGGAGAAAGATGATTATAGTGCACCTAATATGGGAATTTAGCCGTTTATTTACTGCTGTTTTTTGATATCTCGTTCATAGTTTGGGGAAGATACTACCATCCGCCTTTCTCTATTCAAGATAGTGTAGCAACAAGTAGTTTCATTGAGTTTTAAAACTCTATCTATTTGAGTGGATGAGGAATACATTATAGCCTCTTTACAACACCTGGAGAGTGGATTCATGATTTTGGTGTTTTTTGGACAAGGGTTAGGAAACCTCGTTTTTCTAGATCTGTTGATAGATTTGATAGATTTGTTCAGATTCTCACTGAGAAGAGAGGTGGATGTTTCAATAGAAGGGGGAGAGGTTATACCTGGACGATTTTGCAGAGCATCCAAGTTACTTGTTCGAAAGTTGGCGTTATACCACCTCTCAAAAATTATCAAATCTGACGAAACAATAGACTTCTGAGGATGGAGCAACATCAGAGACATAGATCCAGATTGTCGATTTCCTCAAATTATGAGCAAACCTTGTCTTCCTCTCCGCCGCCACCGGTGCCAATCTTTGTAGGCTTTCTTCAGTTTTTTCCATTTGATAGAGAAGATTTGGGTGATATCCCATCTGAGGTGTGTATACCATGATTTTTCGTCTTTTCGCTCACCATTGGAGAAATATTGGAGCTTAGGGCGTAGTAAGCCGCATAGGAGAAAGAGGGCGAGAGAGATGCCCGTAGCACTCCCGGATCGGAGGTTTCGAAGGGAGCCATTTTTCGATCTAGGTTTAGGGTTTCTTGCGGTGGCGGCGGCTCCGAAGGTTTTTTCAGCGCGTGGGTGCGCGTTCTTCGGATGTAAAATGAGGGTTACGATTTTCATCTTTTTATGTGGGTATATTTTTTCTGATAATTGTTGGCCGTCCACATAATTTCTCATTGAATTATATATATCTTTTTTGAATCAAAGTTTGACCATAAAGTCAATTATCTTAGGATGAATCTAGGATATTAAATTCGGTTCATAACGATGCAAATCTTATGTTTTATATTTATCTATCTAAACTAATTTATATCCCGTGCCCTGCACGGGTATTTATAATATATATAGGGTTGATTAGAGTGAATATGCATTTTGTTAAAAAGAACGCATTTTAAAAAAACTATTCGTTAATAAAAGTGGCTGGTATATAATCTGACTTAAATCATATAAGAGATGAATGGGGTAATAATGCATTAATTTTAACTAGGGTACAAGGTGTGTAGGCATTTTTTTAATCAGATACTAACTATGCAGGTATAAATAGCTTTTTTTTTAATTTTCTCAGCCCTTTCTTTGGCTCTCGTTCTCTCTTCTCTGGACGGCGATACACTCATTCGTTGTCTGTTGTAACACCCCAAATTCG